>JAOTQG010109917.1:0-12075 GCA_025631175.1 Iris virginica
TTGTATTGTGTTAAGTATTATGTAAACAAACAATAACATTTTGCTATTTATGAAATTTTATTATGCATTTAAGGCTATTAATATTAAACATAATTTTTGTTATAAATTTTATGCTATATTTAGTTTTTTCAAAAAAATAATTACAAGATTTGTCCTAAAAATCGACAAACTGAACCAAACCAAACCGCGGTTTATTGGTTCGGTTCGGTTCGATTTGATTTTCAAGCCTGGCGATTCGGTTTAAGTTTGAAAAATTCCAAACCGATAGAGTGCGATTCGACTTGCGATTTATATATCAAATCAAACCGTTGCACTCATGGGAGTAATAAGTTGGTGAATTTGAATAAAATGATAAGAAATATGTTGGTGATATAAATTACACTCAGACAATGATAAAATAATGGTTAGATGTGTCTTGTTTTACACAATTAATTGTAAAAGTGAAATGTGTTCAAACGAAGAAAGTCTAACCTTCACTGACCATGAATATCACCCGAGAAGCGTCTCGATACCAAAACGATAACAACGATATTTGACTTCCTACCTTTTGAATGAACAACCAATTACCACTATCAGAAAAGTGTAAAAATCTCATAAACACAATAAAAACACGTATAATTAATCGCTGCCTGATTTAACGATAAAATTGTTGTGCATTAATTCCATGTTGGTGATGGATTAACATAAATTACCAATATTTTCACTAACCAAGTATTCACTTTTCAATCATGGCACTCTCAATTAGGATGTACAAAATGTTATTTCATCAATCGCCTAAATGAGCGTCATGTTTTAACTTCTTTTAATCAAATTAATTTAATTTTGACCACTTTTCGTATAAGAATCAATTTTTTTGTTGCAAAGGTATAAAAATTTGTTATGGTTAATTTACTTAAAATACTTACAAATTGAAATCTACAATACAACAAAAATGTCATGTTTAAAATGGGGTTAGCACAATTTTTACTACATTATTTAAAATGTCATGTTTTAAATTCTAAATATTTTAATTATTTTAAGAAAAATAAGTGAATTATAAATAATAATTTTGATAAATTTGAAAGTGCTCGTAGGTGAACTCCCCATGCATCCCGATCGACTAAGGTTTTTAAATATTATTTTTCAAATATTTGATTAAAGTACAACTATATTGATCAATTTGTTCAAAAAAATGATACTCATATTGCAAGGAAGGGAGTATTGCTTAAATAAATAATTAGGGGCAGGGCATTGAATGCATAATAATTCGCATATAAAAATCACTGAACTTTTTTGGCTTAAATGACCAAGGTAAATCTTATTGCCATCAACAGTGATTTCCAAAATTAAAACTGGTAAGCTGACCTGGCTAATTTAAGGAAACAAAAACTAAATCCCCAATTAAATCAATTTATCCTAAATCCAACCGTATTTATTTACAGGCTTAATAGCTAAACAAGAAGTCTATAAATGCAAGAGACCTCTCAATTCAAGCAATCTTCATCGGGGTCGTGTCCTTCTGCGAGCCCCTCTATATATATGCATATGATTATGTATATGTAGAGAGAGAGAGAGAGAAAGAAACAGAGAGGCACAGAGGGAGAGCGAGATGACAAAGGAATCTGTTAGGAAGTGTTCACATTGTGGGCACAATGGGCACAACTCAAGAACATGCAACAATAACAATGGCAAAGGTTGCAGCTTTAAGCTTTTTGGGGTGATGATTGGACCCAATAACAATGGGTGTGGGAAAGAAGATGAATTTCAATTCATCAGAAAGAGCAAGAGCATGGGCAATCTGCAGGCTGCATGCAACAACAACAAAGTTGTTGATCATGGCTATCTTTCTGATGGCCAAATTCATTGCAAATCAGCCCAGGAAAGAAAGAAAGGTAACATGATTTTTTTATCTTGTCCAAATAGTTCCTTGAAATTATTATGAAAGTTTTGATTGAACAAACATGTTTTTGGGTTCCTTTGATTAGTTTCCTGTATGGGTTTGTGGATTTGTTTTTCTTAAATTTTGATTTGGGATTTTCATGTTTGATTTGATTTGTACTAGATTGGATTACATATTTAATCTCCTTTTGGATTCTGCGTGTTGTTTTATCCTTTAATTATGGTCAGTTTTGATCATCAAGGAGGGTTACAGTTGTCTTCCGCCAAATTTGCATAAAATCTCTGGGCAAATTTTGTTTTGTTAAAACGCCATCTTTTTGGATGTGAGAATGTTTTTGGTATTGAATGATGGTTTGTTTTTGCCACTTCTGCAACTCTTAATGCCTGAAAAGGAGGTACATTAAAGAATGCACCATGTACAATATTGCATAGCTTATAATGAAGTCCTTCTGCAGTAGTAGAGTTCACCATGGAAGACACCATGGATGATTTGGCAATTGAAGCAGTCTTTTTTGTTTGGTTTTTTGTGTGGCATGCATCTGGTTTTTAAATCAGGATAATTATTAAAAATTTAACTCATCTATCACTTCCATTATTATTGTTATTCAATCATGAATATATACTTGCTGGTCTCGCTATCAACAAGTATTTGTTTAGGCGATAAATATTTATCGTTAATACCTAATGAGGAAAATTGTTAAAACATCATTCAGTTATTGTGCCTTTTGGATGTGACATTGATTTGCTTGATCCCTATTAGGATCGATTGTCGCTTATCTTGGACTTCACCAATTATCTAATGTCGATATTTTAAGACACACAACCGTGGAAGTCAACTTATTCTTAGGGAATTTCGATCTTAGATTAAAATTAAGTTTCTTGTTGAAGCATTTCTCCTGAATAAGTTAAAACTTTTAAGAAAGAAACATATCACTTTGACTGTTTATGTTCCGTATATTCTTAGGAAATTGATTTTGGATTATTATTGTTGATTCATTGCTCTGATATTTATTTAAGCATGTAATGAAGATTTCTGAATAGGTCTCTCGCCAAATACCTCATGGTGATAACCAGTGATCTTTTTACTACTCCAGTTCAATTTTGATAAAGTGTGACATGTTTGGTTGGATACTTTATCAGTGGTGAATACTAAGCTTTTCCTAGACAGTGATCTCTTATGCCCTTGGTCTTTGAGGATTGCTTCGGTAAAAGCTACTCTAACTTATCTATGCCATTTCCGTTTACTAAAATGATCAAATCCATTCATCAGGATTACCATGGAGGGAGGATGAACACCGCTCATTTTTAGTTGGTCTGAAAAAGCTAGGAAAAGGTGACTGGAGAGGAATTTCGAAGACCTATGTGCCGACTAGGACCCCAACTCAAGTGGCCAGCCATGCACAAAAATACTTTATCAGGATGACAACTGAGAAAAGGAAACGACGACAAAGCGTCTTTGACATGCACATTCCCCCCATGGAAACGGTAATCAATGGGCCTTTTGATAACCTAAGCTGGTTTGGGATTTGCTCATTTAAAGTTCAACTTGGCTTGAATAAGCTCGAAATTCACAAATTCTACGCACTTTATAGATAATTTTTGTTATGATGTATACTCCCTCCTTCCCACCAAAAGAAGTGTCATTACTCTTAATAAAATTGTTCCAAAACGAGCGTCCATTTTCTGAACAAAATTGTTGTCTTTGGTAAATGGATGGAATCCACCTTTTTGCCAACTATCATGTGAATATTGAAGTTATTCATGTATGTGCTGCAAAATCTGCTTAAAAGTGACCTTCCTTAGTATTTTGCAACTAAAATAAAATAAGGATGCTCATTTTTAGACAGAGTGAGGTGTATATTTTGGCTTAGGCCTAGTAAAGCGCCAGCGCTGATTGTATCATAAAGTAATCTTGCTGAGTTTGAGCATTAGTCGCTTGCTCGACTTTTTTACGGTCCTTTCCAACTTAATTCTGGCACTTCAATTTCCAAGACTTATGAATTTCTCTGTTTGATAATTGCTTTACAGACCCCATCTCCTCAAGTTTCGCCCACTAACAGAGATCCTGCAGTCTCGCTACAGGTATAGTAGTAAGAAAACACATTTGAAACTCGTACCATAATTTGTTCTTTTCTGGATGATCTCTAATGTCTTCAATATTTTACAGCTGTGTACCTCTCCGGTTTCTGCCATAAAGAACGCTGGTGGTATCGGCGGACAGGTGAGTCTGCATGCAGATTCCAGCGCTTAAATTAAACAGTGAATTTTAACTAAAAATCTTTTCTTGATTAATGCTGACAAACGTACAGGTCACTATATCCCCTCCTGGTGCAGCATATGACAGACCCCCACTTTCCCCTGTTCCGCAAGCTTTGGGAGTTCCAACTTTCTGCCCTGTGCCATACGTGGTAAGGGGGTGTCTTGTACATGTTCATTCTAGCATAACACAGCCGTATTCCTCTTCATGCTCTTCATTTTATAATGTACAATGTGAAATTCACCGAGTGATACTGATGGAAACAAGGTCGTTGGTAGTAGAACTCCGTTTTACAACTGCAAACGCCAAACAAGAAAAAAAATAAGTAAATACTAAAAGGAAAGAAGCTCAGGTTCCTTCGCGAAGCTCCAAAATAATACAACTGTAGACGAAGATAGTTGATTTTAGATGATCTGTTATATTGGCCTATAACCTAATTAGGAATTGTAAAAGGGTTACCATTCTTTACAAGACCTGAACTGCAGTCCACTTAACAGGGTTGCTCTTTCTTTTTCTTTGATAATGAGCAACCACCCTCTGGTCAAGTTGGCCTATTCTCAGCTTCCCCTGTCCTTCTGCCGAGCCCCGAGTGAATACTTATCTCTGTCTCCCCTAGTTAGTTAGGAACATACTTGGTACTATGTCTACTCGATCTAGGTAAAATGACACCAAGCATTGCCATGCTTTCTTGGGAGAGTAGCAACAATCTCCTGGTACTAATTTTTTTTTTCTTTGCTTGCACAGGAATATCCTAGGAGTGGAGATAGCTTTCTTGCAGCTATATATGCGGACCCATCGTTTCTTCAGGTGCAGAACTATCCTCCTAGCCAAGGTTGCGTTTATCCAGCTAATGTTGGATTTCAACCTTTTGCAAATTGTGCATCTCTGTTGTCTCCCTCAATGAGCAGTTTATCGCCTCTTCCTATTCCTCTTCTGCCATGGCAGGCAGCGGTTGCTACTTCGGTTACAAAGAAAGAGGGCCTTGCTGCTGGAATTGGAGCTTTATCCAACTTAGTTTAGCTGTTGCAAATTACTTCATGCATGATGCACCTGCCGGGCGCCGAGGAAGAGAGGGAATCGCGATCAGAAACATTTCATAGTCAGAAATAAAGGTTGTTCTTGTGTTGTTTATGCTTCAGTGTTGATGGTTAAGTTCCTGCATTGTCTATGCAACGAGGCAAAACGGAATTTGCCAAAATTTTGGTGTTGTTTTTAGTTATTTTTCTTTTCACATGACATTTATGTCGGGATGGAACTACATATGTACTCATCTGTTGAAGAGATTAAAACAGTGAAATTTAGAAATGGAACTCTCTATTTGCATTTAGTAGAACATGTAAATTTCTTACAAGTATTTGGTTGATAGCTAATTAGGTTGACCAAAATACGTCAAAAATTAACTCTCATTTTGTAGATGTCTAAAGACCTTACTGGCATTTTGAATGTTAATAATGGAAAGAGTCAGCGTTATTAATCACAGTTCTCTCCGCTGCAAGGGTCAAATGCAGGAGATGCTCCAAAAACTGCAGCAACTTTCTAAACCTAAGGCTGGCCTCAAATGGACCTAACTGACTGCAGATCTCATCAGTGCCTTGGGCATAAATATCTTTGCATATTTCGTCAAATATAACATCCAGAAGAAGAAACTTAAAAACTCTTTACAGCTCCCCCCTGTGTGGCTCCAAATGGACCCAAAATAACTGCAGATCTCACCAGTACTACATGTCGAGTTTGGCATAATGTTCGGAGCTTCATGATCAGAAAACCGCTCAAGAATGTGGCCCATGTCGTGCCCTTAATATATACATACATATATCAATGCCAGTACTCACCAGGGTATCTTCACATGGATACGGACTGCATAATAATCAACCTCCTGGAAGCACTCAAACAGGCGGATACATGGACTTGATCCAAGTACTTTGGGGGTTTGATTTCAGATTCAAGTCTCTCATGACGGATCCCCAAACCGCTGTAGTTGTCAAGGGGAATGCCTTTGGATAAGCAGTATAAGCAAAATCTCATCACCCCATGAAAGAGGCTGGGGTCGACTGTTACTTGTACCCATCATCCATCCCCACGGATCAGCAGACTCAGGATTACACGAAGGCAAGAATGTATTCCACAATGAACACATAACCCTCTCCCCTTCTGCTTCTGTTTGAACTCCTAGGAAAGAAGCTAGGAGGAACTTATAAACAGAGGGTACATTAAATACTAGTTAACACATAAAACATGCGTTGGTAAAGAGCATAAGGTATGCATGCCCCCGATGGATCCTTTGGACACTATTGTAGCTTAACAACAAGAGAGAATGGTTATTCTTTTTTTTTTGTCTTTTGATAACAAGAATGATTATTCTTCAAGTTGAACATTGTTTCAGAGAGTGCAACAAGGTGGCTGACAGACTTGCAGACTTTGCACAGGCTACTAATCAAGAGGCAGTTTTTGGAACAGTTGTTCAAGTCAAGCAGGCTTTCAAGGAAGATCAAATGGATTTTTACATTTATAGAAGGTAATTGCTGTTACTTCTTCGCCAACATTATTAGGAAATTTATAGAGTTATCAGTTCTCTTTTTAGATTTCAATGTAATTTATTTTAGAGGTCAGACTATATCGAGTGAATCACTTGATAGTCCCCTCCTCGTATGTTTCCTTTTATTTTATTAATAAAATCAGGTAACCATCATCCCCTCATCCCAGGGGAAAGTCAATTAAATACTCATAGAAGGCCAGGTGCCGCCCTGATTTACTTTTTTAAAAAAAAAGAACTCTGTTCAGTCAATGGTTCCCCTAAAAAACATCATATCAAGCATTTGTTTGAAACTGCAGTACATTAAGAAAAGCTCTCAGGAATCATAGGAGAATCAGAGAATATAACCAAACAAATACTACTGTAAAGTGATTCTTATATAATTTGTACATGCAATTTGAAACCAGAGCTGAAAGAATGGAACTTAAATAGCTTACAAGACAAAATTTTATAAATAGCAACGAAAAAAAAGGGGGGGGGGGGGGGTGGGGAAGGATTTGACAAAATTTTATAAATAGCAACAAAAAAAGAGAGGGTAAAAAGGATTGGATGGCAGGGGACAACCTTCTATGGTGGGAAAGAGGCAGGGAATGCTAATCTTACAAACCCAAACTAAGTTAAGATGAGCAACAGCCAGTCTTCTGAGCAACAGGTTGGCCCTTAATCTGAACCGTTGGTGGCCTACCATTGTTCATAGCTGGTTGACTTGCCATCCTGCAGTTACCAGAGTAAGAAAATGAGCAGACTCATTAACATACTATGTTGATAATTAGGAAGTATCTTTTGGTACAAGTAATTTTTAAGAAAACGATACTCTGCTGATACAACTAAAAAGTCCATCGACAATGCCTCCTACAGTAATGACCTCACACAGACAAGATCTATCGAGCACCCCCTGAAGCCATACGTAGTACTTCTATAATTCAATACAGTTTGGATTCTCCATCCCCTCCTGAAGAAAGTTTTACTTTCTATTGGGTGGGGCAGGGGGGGGGTGGTAACCACCACTTGATGAGTTCAATTAAAAAATTAAACCAATTTTTTTTTTTTTCTGAATCCTTTAGTGTCTTGAAGTTCAAGCTTGGACAATTTGAGTGCTCCAGCAAAGAATTAAGCTTGGTGGCCTATACCCAGAGCTGCAGGCATTAGCAGTTTGGAACTGCCGAATGGGTGGGAGCGTGAAAGAGCAAAACCTCTATCACAGATACTCCACTCAACTTCAATAGTACACATGTGAAAGAATCATTAGTTATGAGAGAATATATATATATATATATATATATATTTTTAAATGTGTTATAAGATAATTATTACTACCCTTAAAAAAGTATCTACCATCACAAAATTATACGTCAAGTCAAACTTGTTTATTTCATATGATATCAAGTGAAAGTTAGAATGTGAAATTGCCAGCTTAATTTGCAAGAGGAAGTTCTTTCAATGGAATTCCAAGTACGATAATTTCCATTAACAAAATATCACAACTAGATTATCTAAATCAGCACATGCAATTATCCACCATTAATTCATATGAAACCAATATATATGTACAAGAAAAGTACCTATTCTTGATATCGGCAGACATAGCCATGAAAGCCTGCTCAACATTAGTAGCATCCTTTGCACTGGTTTCCATGAATGGAATGCCTATCTCATCTGCGAACTCCTTTAACAACCCAATAAAATACACTAATTTAACTTCCATTAATATAAACACTCCAGGAGGGGAAACTTGGAACACAAAAAAGCACAACTTACCTTAGCCGTGTCATACGACACAACCCTATTATCAGTGAGGTCAGACTTGTTTCCAACAAGAAGCTTGTTTACATTTTCACTCGCATAGCGATCAATTTCGCTCAACCATTGCTTAACATTGTTGAAGCTTTCTTGGTCAGTTACATCATAAACAATCTGCAAAGGATATCAAAACAAGGATACTCAATAGAGAACTCGTACTACTGGAATTGAAGCTAAATGCACGCTGTGAAAAACAAATTACATATCCCAAGACTATGAACTAAGAAAACATACAATAATGCCATGTGCACCACGATAGTAGCTACTGGTTATTGTCCTGAAACGTTCTTGTCCAGCAGTGTCCCACTACACAAGAAAGATAAGGGGGAAAGCGACGGATATCAATAGCCATTACGAGAAAATATCATATGATCAGCTGTGGCCCAATTATCGTAGCAAGAGAGCAATCATATGTCCATACGAGCTATAGGCATGAGCAACTACACAGAGCAATCAGGAAAAAGAAAAATCTAACCAGTGGACAAATTCAGAATATGATGATAAAGGATGATGTCCATTGGATGGTTGGTAATGCTTGGATACTCTTTCACAGCAGTGCAAATAGTCAAATAGGAAAGAGAGAAAAATGAAACTCACAATTTGAAGCTTAATGGTCTTCCCATCCTGCTCCACAGTTCGTATTTTCTGTAGAGTAACCAACAAAATAAATTGTCAGCCTTGGGCTAAATACTGATATAACATGTATAATCCAATTTGTAGACGAAATGCATGTAATCCACAAACACTAGATTCTTACAAAGTCAACACCAATGGTGCTAATGTAACTGTCGAGATATGAATCATCCTGTATAGGATAAAGAGAAATGTTAGCCCTCATAAATTCATAATCACAAAATGTGAAGATGCGTGCACAAGCACACACTACACACGTGAGTACCACAAAGAGAAGGGATAGAGACGGATGGAGAAAGAGAGAGAGACTGAGAGACATCCAACAAGAATACTAGATAAATCATCTTATGGATCCCATCCAGCAGGATAATATAGGTGTACAAAGATGAGTGAATATCCTATGCATTCAATAAAAATAATTTACATTGTACAATGAATCACACACAATAAAGAATAGTATTTAATAAGAGCCATCAAATGTCATACAGCAAATCTCAGGAGTAGACAAGATTTGCCAACTCCAGAATCTCCGATCAGCAAAAGCTTGAACAAATAGTCACTGCAAGAGAAACAATAATCAAATGTTAGGTCGATGAATAAGAAATACCCACGATGATAGTACGTATCCAAGGTCTTTCTAGCTTAATACACAACAAATTTTCTGATATCTGTAGAAGAGAGAGTCCACTCAAACCACCTTGACAATAATAACGATTTTTCTCTATAGCACCAGCATAGACCAGAGTCAGATCATGTGGATCATTATGAAGCAGGTTTAGAGTGATCAACAAAGTACACGTAAATCCTTGGGCATTATCTAGCAGGAACTATTAACCATTGATGAACAACAGATTCTGAAGTTGCTTAACTATAACAATTGAGCTAGACTTGAGAGCTGAGACGATATGGAAGAACCATTTTTGAAATTGGGAACTACAAGACACGTTACAAAGGCACCAGCCTTAGCTAACATTGATCAGCAGAAAAACCTCAAAGTTCAGCAAGGATGTCATAGAAAACAACCCCAACCTTAAACCATGAAAAGAAAAAGAAAAAAAGGTCTTCTGGGAAAGTGGCAATTCGAAATGAGCAAGTTCTAAGCACGAGGCAGCGATCTGGAGGTAAGTAATAACATGTATTCAACTCTTCATCTTTTTTCCCCTATTAAGCCATCAATGACCACCAAAAATTTACGTTATGGTGGTGTAAAGATAAGATGCTCTCCTAGCGCAGCAAACAACATACTCCAACAATTGTGCACCCATCAATAAAGCTCATGCAACAAGTTACTGCTTGGGATTTTAGCAGGCAACAAAAGTTGGACATGAGGAACTATGAATTGAGTGAAAACCAACTTAATTAAATAGAACTCCCTCTCCAAATACTTTGCACACATCATATTTTCCTGAAATACACTACATTTAACATACTTTTTGAAGTAAAAAAAACACCGGACTACGGGAGTACACTTGTGTAATCAAAGGCAACAGCAACAATATTTAACAATTGCACAATGAATACCAATGGCAGATGGAATAATATTTTAGTTATTATGCAAGCGTTACACCCCACTCTTCTAGCTCACTTCACTTAACTTTACTACCAGACCATACTGAACCCTAATAAGGCAAGCATTGCATACAGTCATCTTAAGATACATATGTAACATGAATCACTAAAGACTTGCACATTATCCAATCAATGGAATAGTAAGTGCAATGTGCAACAACACTGATGAATTATGTTTCTTAGGTAAGTGCAGCATTGCAAAGTCTCATCCTCATAATATCTCAATGAAGTGCAATAGAGATAAGTATAACTAAATTAAAAGGATATATGAAAAACTAATTATACACATAATTTGAAAGCCAGAATCAGATCTAAATGGATAATTCAAATAGAATACGATCTCAAAACAAAAACAAATTCATCATCGTTCAATAATAATGGGAAGCAGATCTAAATCGTACAAAACCGAGGTCATAGCGATTTTTTTTATCGGAAAGCTAAAACTGAAATTTGAAGAAGTACAAGAAAAACCTAGGTTATGAGAGATCAAGGAGAACTTACTACTCCGGATTCATGATGTTTGCGTGGTGAAGCAGCCGACTACGACTGCAGTGAAGGAGCTCCGAATAATCTCCTTCTGCCGGCCGTATTTAGACCGCGAAATCGGAACCTCGCCGGGAAATGATTACGGAAACGGAGCGGTGCTGCTGCCTAAGATTGGTTCGGAGTCTAAAATGTGAATCGAATTGGTGGGGGAAACGTTTTTATATTGAGAGAGGGACACAGTGCAAGGGAGGGGAGACCGACACACATACAGAGAATGGTTTTAATCTCTCTTGCGGAATCACAACATCCGAACTTTCATCCCCCAAGCGGAAAAACTGAAACAAAAGAGTTTTTTACTTCATGGATTCCACCAAAACTATATATATATATATATATATATATATATATATATTTTTTTTTACGTTCAAGGCTTTGATTAATCATATGATTCCGATGTGTTGGATACGTGCTTTTTTTAATTTGTTTTTTGTATTTTTATTATTATTTTATAATTAATTAAAATAAAAAATAAGAACGATAGATAAAAAAAATTATGATACTAACGAAAGAGAAAAATCAACATGATTGTCCCCATAAATTGGTTTTTATTTTTATTTTTAATTGAAATATATATATATATATATTTTAAAGTGTTCAGTTTTCTAGAGAAGATAATAATGTTCGGATCACGAGTGTGATATATAGTGATTTTTAATGATATGATATGCGATTTTATAATAATTAAAACAAAGAAGTAAGAGAAAGAGATAGACAGAAAAATTGTGATATTTATATAAAATATAAAAAATTAAACAACGTCACACTTGTGATCCAAAACTATGTGATTTATGATCACAAAGTTTATTCGGTCCTATTTTCGATTTAATTGTGTCCTCAAGTTCAATTTTACATTATATAT
>JAOTQG010109928.1:0-12074 GCA_025631175.1 Iris virginica
CGGAAGGTTACACGTCTAATAGATAAGGGGATAAAATTATCCTTTTGTATAAATTTCTGCAGGCATGGCTTGTCAAGTGGCCCACCATTAAGAGAGAGAAGGGTAAATTAGGATGTAGATATAGTAGGGGTAATAGATGGAAAGTAATATTATTATAGGATGATATGTGAGTATCATATGGTATTCGTGATCGCAGACGAGAACAGACGGTCGTATGGACCGTATGGCCGTATGGCATTCGTGATCCAAGCAGTGGTATTAGACACACAGCACTATTCTTCTATGTATGGGTAATTACAGGGAAATGTTCCCCTCACGCGACCAACCACGTGCAGCCACAGTGCTGTGGCAGGCCCTTGGAATTAGTCCATTGTCCGTTCGATGGTCCATGTAGCTTCAAATGGATGGTCCCCGAGGCATAATTCTGCGCTTAAGCCTCTAAACCAAAATCCTCAAAGGTCCATATCCAAGTACCATGAATACATGCGACGAAGGAAGAATAGAATCGCACGCGAAGGGCACGTTACAATTAGATTAAAGTAGAAAGAATACAAAGAACAGCAAACAAAAAATAAAATAAAGTGCAATCAAGAATACAATCTTGTCATCCTGATCACACATTTTTTTCTACTGATACATAAAAAGAAAAAGAAATAATCATCAGCAGATTAGATTTACAAATGACCATGAAAAAAGTGAATGGAAAAATCATAGATGAGATCCTCTTAGATAGCTACCTTCCATAACTAACTAATTACGCTAAGGACTCAAAACGCTCACACCTCGCAAATGGTTGGCTGCATAGTTTCTCAGTACAGCCACCAAGTGAAGAAACCTACAATTAACTGAGCAGAACCCAAGTATATGCAAACAAAACAAGAAATAGGCTTAGGATACCTTGAATTTAGCGGAACCTTCACCTTTTTCCCCTCTTGCTGGGCTCCCATTACAGACGCATCAAGCTCCACAGCTCCATTGTTGATGTGAAAAAACTGCATCAACCAAATTAGAGATGGCATAGAAACAAAATATTGATAAAATAAGCAACCTTCTACCACCAATTTTTCTTTCCTTAGTGTAAGTATCGGGATAAAATGATTTAGTTATGGGTAGCTAAGTAAAAAAATTTCGGGTGTTACACCTCAAGAAATCAGGAACTATGAAGTGTTTGGCTAATCATAAGGAGTAATAACAAACTCATGAGCATAAACATCGTAGAATTTAAAATACACTACTATGAACTTTTAAGGTGATTCGAGTAACCAAAAGACAAACATTTAACAGAGCCATCCAGATTTAATCAACTTCTTTCTCCGTTAATCAGATAGGTACGGAGAGTCAAAAACGTACTCACTTCGCACAAAATCAAAGTAACAATAAGCAACTGATGAGATTTTTGGGGAGGCCAAGGAAAAACATAACAAAGAGACGAAATAATAAAAACAATAGAAATCTCTCATCAAAAGATCATCACAGACCCCTGCTTATTTAGGAAAAGTATATCACAAAAATTCAGGACCATAGCTCAAAAATGACAAGTAATACATTGTCAAAGAAAGATAAGTCGAAATATAAAGGCTCCCAAAATTCTAGCATTGTTGTACTAACACACCAAGAAATTGCATTCCAACTTCCAGGTAAATTTTGCAAGCCCCTACCTAAAAGCTTCTAAATCTATGCTAATACAATATAGGAGAAATATCTTCTCCCAATGGCTCATTCCAACTTCTAGAATTTTGATTTTTTGTACTTAACGATAATTACATGGCTAAATTGCATTTGATGGATTGTTCAGCATTTATAATCACTTTTAACCATAGCTGTTAAAAGCGCGCATGAGGCGCCTCTAAGCCATAAGGCTCACTTGAAGCTCACTCTTCAAAGTACCTTATTGCCCATTCAGAAAGGTTTCTTTCTAGTGTACATAATGTTTTAAGGGCAACCAGTATTGGTGATTGGTCAGCGCAATACATCCTAATTCTAAAAAAGGCCCTTATATGACAGTAACTAATGCAGTAATATTGAGAGAATTTATTATTTTTATATTTTTAGAATTTATTTATAGTAACAATTATTTAGATGGTAGGATCTTTATTTATGGTAGATTTGTATTTCTAGAATCATAGTTATTTAGGAATTATCTTGGACAACAAGTTATAGTTGCCTATTTAAAGACTTCCACTTGTACTAGTTTTAGGAGTTGAACTTGAATAAAAAAATGTACAACGTGTTTGTTCTTCCAAAATAAAACATTTAAAAATTCGAAAACTGTAAATTGATGTTTTCGCCCCTCAAACGACCTAGGATGGCCAAATTCACCGTGCATCACTAATACGAAGTACTCTGTTTGATTTCTCAGACCGTTTCAGAAAACAAGTAAGATTTCTTTTTTCGATCTTCGGTTTTGATCTCTTTTTAGTATTGTATAGTATTGCTGAAATTATTGTTTGAATTTACTACATTGGGTTTTATATTTCTTGCAGGAACTATGCAAAGTAAATTAAGTCTACTCTTCCTAAAGCATCTAAAGGTACTCTCACATTTTTGTCTTCAAGATTTGGGCTAATCTACTAAATTTGCATACATAAATATACTGTAGATGGATTTGCATGGGCGTATGATTCTTTCCTTTTTCTTGTGAATGGGGTTCTACTTTCTACACCGCTACATATGGTGTGACTATTTTCCAAACCTTGCTGCATTCAGTCTAATACAGTATGTTGAGACATGGTTCCACGCCAAGCAAGTAGTTCCAAGAGAACGTAGGGCATAGAATATAGATTGCAGTTGATTCATGTCAAGAAGTAGAATTTATGACATTTTTTTTATAAAAGAAGAATATCATTGATAGAGAAAGAAAGAATAGACATATCGTTTTAACTTTAAGCACTTTGTAGTGGAAGAAATATGTTTTAATATAAATATGCTATTATTATTATGAATGTTATGAAATTTAGGTAATATTTGTCATTTTTGTCTTATTTTAGTATTTCTATGCATATAATTCTAGATTATTAATTATATAAAAATATATTTTAAAAAAATCAAATAGCGGTCATCCCGCTATCCGCTATCCCACTTTCGGGGTCGGCCGCCACGCGCCGCTATCCGGGATTAACTACTTTGGGTCGTATAAACTAATTGCTGACTTTTTTTTTTTTAATGTTTATTTAATTATCTGATCCAATCTTCCGAGAATGCGGCATTGTATTTGAGTTTTTCAGGTCATGCGCCTGATGACTTGACCAATTCCTCTGAACTAACCAGTTATAGATCTATATAATTGAGTTTGACTTCTTTGGTGTGGTACTCTAAAATCTTTTTCCTTTGCTTTTTTATGTTTCAAGTGTGTGTTAGACATGGTGACTATATCTTTGCTAATGAGGTATATGACGATTTCATGTAAAATTGGATCTAATAAGCTTTTCTATATTGTAGCAAATTAGCGCATCCCCTTGTACTCTTACCATTGATTCCTTACAATTAATTTTCCCTTTAATTTTGATTTCAGAATGTATCAAACTGATGAAAAGTTCGAATGGTTACCTTATTGCATTACCTTTCTAATTTGACTATTGATTTATTTACATTTCTTTAATTATGGCCGTGCATAGCAGTGGTGACTGGTGTAGGCTAGTTTCTGAAAAAGGAATAACTCATTTAGGGAGTGGCATGAACATGACTACTTTGAAATCCCAAACAACCACAACCAGCAGCCAAAACAATGAACCAGAAATCAAATGAGAATGGCACCCATCAGCATACATAATTACAGAGTCACCTAGTTATGCTCTCAAGTAATATCTAGACTCTTAAGTGCTAAACATCACAACGATTCCTACAATATATGAATTAAATCATTTCTATCGTACCTCATCCACTAGCCCTTCATATGTCAGTTGAGAGCACATAGGAGTAACCATGTCCAGCTGCATTAAATTTACAGCAAATTTTAACCACGAGTAACATGATGGCATATTAGGAAAGTAAATAAATATCCCACATTCCTTTAAAATCATGTAACTAACACTATCTTATTTAAAAATTATACATGTAAGTGCAGTATACCTATTCGGAAAATATATTGATGATGTATGGTTATTTTATTTTTAGACAAGATTAGAGTGGGATCAGAGAGCTGCTTTGTATTAGTTTGAGTTTTGTTATGGTTTTCCCTTCTTCTATTTTTCGGGCCATTTTTGGCTTTTGGCGGATATCTTGTCCGCCTTCTTTATACTATCTTTCCCTTTTCTAATGAAATACTTCTTTTATAAACAATAATAAAAGGAATAAAGAAAAGTTCTACAAACTCCAAATAAAACCATAAAACCAAAAACATTCAAAGCTAGCTTCTAGTGGAGCAAATATACCCAATCTCTACACAAACCCATCACTGACACATCCCTGAAAGCATCGAGCGCAGAAGACCATAAGGAAGCACGAGATTGGATCCTCTCCTTGAGCGGAGGAAGCGATAAAGCATGATTGGGAAATATTCTTGCATTCAATTCCGTCCAGGTACACCACAGTGAACCAAACATTCCACAATGCCACAAGCAGGAGGATTGCAGGAAGCATTATTATCTCTACTGAAGACCACGAACATGGTATAAAGAAAGTGTTCCTTCAAGTGAAGAGGGGATCACCCAGCTTGCATTCGATATCGTAAACCGTTCACACCAAATATTTTCATGCTTTGGACAATGAAGGAAGAGCTGATCTTGCGATCCAGCAGCATAACCAAAACACATAACACATGTCCAGGGACAAAACTAGCTGAGTTGCACGACAGAGCTCATTTGTACTTAACCTACTTAGAAGAGGAGACAAATCAAAAGCAAATTTTCAAATTTGAACACGACATTGACCTTTCAAATGAAGAAAGTCAAAGAAGAAAGAAACTAATAGTCCACAATGGGAAAAATATTATGCAAGAGTAAGGATATAAGTTTTCATACCCTTGTTGTGGGTGTTTTTATTAATATTCAGATATAAAAAAAGAACTGTTGAGAATTCAGTATTCAGAATTGATCCTTAATAAATTCAGACAATTCAGATGTTATTCAGCGTTCAGCTCTTGATACTGTCAAACACACCCTACATCCCTTATACTATCAAATACATTATAAACCTAATCCTACACATGAGTAATTACTATGTCAAATTATTGGAGAATAATAGTAACTCAATGCTCTTAATATCTACTAATTCTTATTAAGACTAATAGACCTATTGTTCAATTACAAGTCTGATTATGGGATATGTAATTCCATGTAAGGTTACATGTAAATCCAACTTTAAGTCTATAGGTCTAGGATTATTAATCAGACTATCGTCCGACTTTTAGCGGGTTCCAGAATTATCGTCTTTTCGCCCTTCAGATCTTTAATCCGACGCTGAATTTGGGTACGCGAACAGTCTGGGTCCTTTTTTGTTAAGTCTTTCACCAAAATATCTCTCCAAATGTGTGTGTTATGTGTATGGGAGTTAGCGAGTCTCATGAGCATTTGTTTATGAATTGCCCTATGCTTGGAGACTATGGTGGAGGCTGTTTGGGGTGCGAGGCGAGATCTGCATTATGCCTCGCCGTGTGGAGGATTTCTGTGTGATTAAACACTTGGGCTTTGGCCGCTCGACGAATGCTTCTATGCTGTGGGGATGGGATGTGTTCAGCCTACTGTGGAACATTTGGATTGAGCGAAATTCTGAGCTTTTCAGAAACCGAGAAGTATCGCGCTCGCTTTTGTGGGAGATCACGGTGCAAGCTTCTCTTTGGGCTAGGAGTTTTGGCCCTTTCCAGAGCTTGTCTTCAGGAGATCTGTCTAGAGATTGGAAAGCTTAATTTTTGTGTTTTTGCTTTGTTTGCTTTTTGGCGGACTTCTTCTCCGCTTTCTTTGTAATCTCTTTCTATATCAATGATATTCTTCTTTCATCCAAAAACAAACTATCATCCAAATAATACTCCTTATTGACGAGTAATTGTTCATAAAGCAATTACAAGCATTCAGTACAATAGAATTAATAACACAATTCGTGCACAAATAAGTGACTAACTAATCATGCATAAAACAAAGCTACTAAGCAAAGCATAGATATATTATGTTTATCAATTAAAATAATCCAACATACAAAATAATTATGTGGTAACGACAATTAAAATTTACACCGGATTAAATTGAAGTGATGAATTCTTTGATCAAAGGGTCAAAATCGGCACAATAATCTACTGTGAAGTCGTCGTATTTCACTACTGCTGCTCACGGCATAGCCAACACTGCTAAATAATATTGTGTTATTGTATATTTCTCAGTAGAAAAATACACGGCTGAAAATATTAATTTTATCGTATAAAAGTCCTAGGGTTTCGTGTCTTCTTGCACAAGAAATTATGGACAGAAGGAAGGTGTGCAATCTCAAAGGGATCTTATAAAAGTAAAGAAAAGAAAAAGCAACTTGAACAATCTCGAAAGTTGATCGAGTTAAATGAAGTCCAAACTTAATCCATTGCAAAAGCAAAAGTTTGGGGGTGGCCAAAAAATTTGGAGTTTCTTTTTCTTGCTTGAGGTAGACACAACTCAAGTTTAGGGGTATTTGACATGCACAAAATATACCTATTTTTACCCCTTATTTCCTTCTATTTTACGTGCATGATTGAATTTATTATACCAAGAATATGTGTTTTTACGTTAATAGTGCTAAGGCCAAGGACTAAATTCAGAAAATGGAGCAAAAGTCGTCAAAGGTCGTTAGTGTTTTGAGCTTTTATTGAAGAGAAGAACTAACGGTTCTTTGGGAAAGCTAACCGAAGAGGGGATGAAGCGAACGTAATAAAAGAAAAGGGGATGATTCCATGTGGAAGGCCCGTACCAGCAGCAGCAGCAGATCAGCGGCCCAGATAGACTCGTTGTACAGCAGCATGCCACACTCAATAAAATCCTCCAATTCTCCCTTCACATCTGCACGCAAATGGGCTTGTTCTCCCTACCAACAACTCTAGATGTGACACGTGGTTAGGCAAAGCCTTCAAACCCTACAACGTGTGCTGCAACCTCCTTCAGTCCATATTTTCTAGAGCGAAAAGGCACGGAACCCTAGGACTTTTTTGTAGTATAAAATAACACTTTAAGCCCTCTATATTTAACATGGAAAAGTACAGTAGCACAATATTGGTTTGTAGAATGGTTGCAGCCACACGGCAATCAACAGTAGCGAAATATGACCACTCTGTAACAGATTATTGTGCTGATGTCAACACTTTGTTCAACTCAGAAATCCAACAATGGAATTCATCTCTTAAATTTAACCAATTGTAATTAACGTTACCATGTAATTATTTTGCATGTTGGATGATTTTAATAGATAAATATAATATTTTTTAGATTTGTCCAGTAACTTTGTTTTATACACGATTAATTAGTCAACTTATTTGTGCAAAAATTGCATTATTTATTCTATTGTGCTTAATGCTTGTGATTGCGTCATGAACAAAAACTTGCCAACAAGAAATATAATTTATGACGATCATCGATTGATAATCTTAGACTTCTAAATTAATAGTTGGATTTGCATGTAAACATTACGTGGAACTACACGTCCAATAATCGTGTAGGGATATCCATGCTTAATGCAATTGGTCAATTTTGTATTACTGCCCTAACCGGACTGACAATAGAACAATAGGTTTATTAATGCCTTAATAAGGATTAGTAGATTTTTTAAAGGATTCGGTTACCATTCTTTTGCAATAACTTGACATGGTATCAATCCTGTGTAGGCTTTAGTGAATTATTCATATAATATTTCCAACAGTGCTTATCTTTGTTTATTTTAGATTGTATTTATTTCTCCATAATTAATCGCATGGATAAAATTAAGGTGTTAATTTTCGTACTTGTGAGAATAGATCTAGCACACTTTCTATGTGGGATAGACCCTTACTTGCCTACTACATTGATTTGATAAAAATAGTAAGGTTTATAAATTATAACCTGTATTTTTTATTGTGTTGAAACGCGCTTAACAAAACTTGTAGGCATATTGCATATGGTTAGTCGATGCTTTGATCTTAAAATGTAAGGCTTTAAGACAATCATACAATAGAACCAGTACGATGCTCCTTTCTCGAACGCCGAACCTCGACCTAGCTATGCTATATCTTAACTCTTGGGTTGGCTATATGAATATCGAGCACTCTAGGGCAATATCATTTCCATTAAGCAACAAACTATACTACCTTACTCTATCATCTCCATCCATGTTATATCCCCTAGCCCATTACTACATATATTGACCACATGAGTCATCCTGGATAGCAAAATCAACGATCAACGATTCAATGTCTTACATGTCTAAACCATCTTCAGAATTCCCCTACTTAATCTATCATCGAGGTTTTCTATCATATCTCATGAGTGTGTTTATTTCTAATTTATGTTTTCTTCTATATTTAGCGCATATTCATCTTAGCATTCTCAACTGAACCAAAAAAGTGTTATGAATATGTTCCTTCTTACCTGCCCATCTATCATATACCCAGCAGATGGATGAGCCATCAGGAAACAAAGTCTCAAGTTTGATAGAGAACCTACTGGGTTTAGGGGGATCAACTTGAGTTCATACCAGGCTAGTCCTCACGCATTCCAAAAAAAATAAAGTAAACCATTGAGCCAGTTAGACAAGCTGAAAAGTTATAATTATAATTAGCAGCATATTCTACATTCATCAATATGCAAATATAAGTCTTCCCAAAGGCAAAAAGTATTTTGACAGCCGAAAGGATTTTCTTAGTGATATAATGGACTCTCTCGTGTATACTCTACTTTCGGAATATCCCAACAAGTCTTCTGGACACAGAAGAATAGTCTACTTTGCACAAAATGTGTTTCAAAAAAAAAATTACGGCACAAATACAGAAATAGTACCTCTCTATCGAGAAGGATAAGGGTATTTATCTCTGGCACACCCATCTGTGATTAAAAAAGAAAAAGGAAAGAACAGAAAATAAAAATGAAAATTCTGATTGCATGAAAGATATAGAAATTTTGACTTGTGAATAATTTTATAAGGATTTGAGAAATCAACAATTACATCATTCGTGTTAACTGGTTCTTCAGCTTGCATGCGGTTGAGAATGTCAGCAACACGCACTGATGATTTCCCTTTTGCTCTCACATTTGGTATCAGTCCAAAAGAAAACTAAAATATACGATCAATCAATATAAGTAGAAAAAAAGTATGCTGCGTTAGTAAGAAAACAAATAAACCTCAAGTTTGTGGATGGCTTTAGCTATATGCCAAAGGGAGGTTGTATCACCGTCAACAGCGCATTCCTGTTGAGATTAGGGAAAAATAATTAAGTAAATAATAAAAAGTACATTTAGTTATATCTACCTCAAGGAATTAAAATTGTGCAAGACCTTCAACACAATATATAAGCAAACATACTTTATAAGCAAGGTCAAGTTCGAACGATAATACATCCTCGTCCAGTGGAATAAAGTATAACGGGTACTCTCCTATAGTCAATAGGTGATGAACTTTTTGTTCCTCAAGAAGCTGCACACAAAACAAAGCACTGAAAACACATTCATTATACAACCAAATGATATGGTGGATCATCTTTCCAATAATTAAGGTTACCTTCTCACATGCCACTCCACGGCGAGGAACAAAATAAACAAAATACTCTCTTTGAAGCCCTTTTGATGAATCATTGTGAATGTGGGAGCAGATGGATTTCATCAAACTGATCTGAGACTGTACAAGGTAAACCAGCTTGGTGCACTCAGTCTGAATAGGTTCTGCATTAAGATGGCGAAGTTCAACGCCATGCTCCTGTTAGCAAATAAGAGGTACTAGACAAGATTAGCGTATTAATACTACGAATCAGCATCATTCGGTCTTTGTTACTAGCTCAAAAATCTAGAATTTCTTTGACTTCCTAGGGTCCCACTTTCAGTTTCAAATCTTGCTGCTCTATAAGCTTTTAGCATTTAGAATATGTTTCTGTTCAGATATTTTCAGAAACATAAAGCAAGAGATTGAATAGAATTTCCTGTTCCAAATTTCAATTTTACTATTTTCTAAACAATGTTCAAAACCCGTAATCAAGCATGTACATGTCCAAAATATGATACTACTATTCCAGCTACTCTGTTTTCCAAAACCATGTATGAAAAGGTATTCAAACAAGAGATTCCAAAATCTAACACAAGCTGACCAAAAACAACTCGGCTCAACTCAAGTTAGCCCTTCCTTCTCCCAATTACCGGCGGCCAGCCACATGAATCCTTTTTCATCATTCAATTCGATTGAGCATCAATTGTTAAGAATAACGGGTCAATATTGTATAGCATTAGTATTCTAGGGTGCTTAGTGTAATATGTAAATGTGGTAGAAATAGGGTTGCAATATTCTACTATTCAATTAACACAAAAATCTCTCGCAGCTCTCTATTCAGTCTCTCTCTTTCTATTTGGGCCAAATCTGACTTGGTATGAGAGCGCCAGGTAAAGAGAGACCCATAGAGATTTGAGACCACCATTGTGAATTTGTGATCCCCAAGGAAAATCGACTCAGCCGTGAAAAATCGAAGGCCACCAGAGCATCCACGCGCCGACAGACTCGCTAGAGCTCCGACGCCACGCGCAACTCTCGCCGGCGCGTGCGTCATCTTCCCAGCGTGAAATTCTAGGGTTTTGCTTGCTTTTTTATTCTGTTTATGGATCTGGTGGAGGTGTAGAGATTCAGTGAGTTTTTAAAGGTGTTTTGGCCTAAAAACAGTCCAGCCAGAGTTCTGTTTTCTCTTCGTCCTTCTCTTTGATTGCTATTGGGATTTTCTTGAGAGTGTTTGTACTCAAGTTACCATGTCTGAAGGAGATAAGCCCATTTCCAAAGATAGTGATGGTGTTGCTAGTCAAGGAATTCAGTTAAGCTCGTCCCTCGTTCTTAGTTGTGAAATAGGATGGGTCGAATTATCTTACATGGTCGCAAGCTTGTTTACTCTCGATTCAAGCCAAGAATGCAGAAATTCATTAATGGAAGGTTGAAGCAACCCGCGGATGATGATCCAAAACTTGATGATTGGGAATCGGATATTGCCATGGTGAAAATGTGGCTCTTTAACTCCATAGAATCCAGTATTTGGAAGAGTTACCTTTTTCTTACCACTGCTCAAGAAATTTGGAGCTTCTTAGCTCAGACATGCTCTCATTCTGGGGATCATTCAAAGGTTTATGAGATTAGAAAGAGAGTTCATGAGACAGTAAAGGGAAACAAGTCACTAGCCGAGTATTATTCTGAACTGACAGGGTTATGGATGGAACTTGATCATTATCGCACCTTTAGAGCAGAATGCACAAGAGATGCGCCTATCAGAGGATTGTAGAAGAAGATCGACAAATTGTCAGAAGACCGGACATACTCATGACAGGTGCTTCCTCCTACACCCTCACCTTCGTGGCCGAGGTCGAGAGCAAGGGGGACACCGTCAGAACAGTGCGCACCTCTCAGCGGAGACACATACATCCAACATGGATACTCCAGTGGCAGAGGCTCCTTTGACATCCTCCGAGACAAGTGCACTTCGCAGCTTGCTAGCCAACTCTTTCACTCCTTCTACATCTTCTCATTTTGCCCACTCAGGTATGGCTTCCGCCTTGACATCTACAAAGTCCTCTAACTCTTGGATCATTTTCTTTTGATCATATGACAAATTCTTCTAGCTTGTTTAGTACTTATGTGTCTGAACAGGATATGGTTCAAGTCCCTAATGGATCTCTTATACCTATTATGGGGAAAGGATCTATTCATTGTTCTTCCAGATTACCCTTGACCTCTATCTTACATGTTCCATCATTCACCTCAAATTTACTATCCGGTAAGCGTATTACAATCTCTCAATTGCTCAGTAACATTATTCTCTTCCCACTTAATTTTTCAGGACGTAACGGCCAGACGAATGGTGGGGGTAAAGTCTGCAATGGATTATACGTCTTGGAGGGTGTGCCTACAAGCATCTACTAGCTCTCCATTAGAGTCTTTGCATTCATGGCATAGACGTTTTCATCATCCCT
>JAOTQG010109939.1:0-12074 GCA_025631175.1 Iris virginica
GGGTTAGTGGGTTTATGTGTGGGTGTGTGGGGGACAAAGAATAAATTTGGGTGGGTGTGTGTTGGAAAGAGAGAGAGAGGAGTGAGGGGTGATGGGAGATCGGGTGGGGTTGGGGTGTGTGGGGAAATGTGCAATTTTTTTTATTTTTTTACTTAATTAATTAAAAATATATGTAAAAAATTAATTTTATCACTTTTAAATATTACCGTGTTTGAAAATATGAATTATTTACGATTAAATATTTTGATACACCGTGCTTTCGGGCACGAACATTTACTAGTAATCTATAATTAATAGCATTAAATTATACAAAAATTAAACGTATTCCACTAATTTATTTCAATCCGAGATGTACACTAGATATTGGTTTATAATAACTCATTTATCTAATCTGCTAATCATTAATTAAATTTATTTAAAAGTTATATACCTTTAAAAATATTTGTGATTTTACTGTAAGTACTCCATCTATATCATTTCAAGTGTTCTGAAAGCGATATTTTCTTATCACGCCATCTCGATATGAACACTTAAAATGAAACGTACTGAGTATTACTTGTTAATTTGTTATAATTTTTAATCTCAAATTTTAAATATATATTGTAATTTAGTTTTTAGATTAAATTTGGTTCTAATAAATCATTTGCATATAGTATTTACTTTTATTTTTTTTTATTACACCCACGCGCGCGCGCGCGCACACACACACAGTGGAATGGAACTTTACTTTGTTGCCAAAAGGCTCCCCCGCTTAAACAAATGAAATCCAACGTCCCCATCTACACGATGAATGCGACAGCTCTCCCTCTCCTCCTCCTTGTCGTCACCGTCGTCCTCCTCCTCAATGGCTTCCTCTCGTAACCTTCATCATCCAAATTCTCCACTTCTTCTCCCTCAAATTACTTCCCCCCCCTAATTCCCTTACGCAGAAAATTCAATTCGTTGGCAGCTGCTATGAGTTGGAGGAGGCTTGGCAACTCTCTACAGGCCGTGGGGGCCCATGGCTTTCTCTTCTCCTTCACGCTTCTCCTCGTTCTCAAGCTCGATCGCCCCCTCTTCTACCCTTGGTGGTACGTTTCTCTCCTAATTCCACTATTGCTTCCGATTTTTCTGTTTTTTTTTTTACTGACGTTAATCCGTTACACTTTCGATTGAAATGAATATGTATTCAGTTTAAATGTCTAATTTGTGCTTATTATTTATGAACTGATTTTGTTATGTAGGAGTACTGAATCTGTGTTGCTTTGTTAGACCGTTAATTTTAGTTGATTAGTGTTTCTGTTTAATTGAGCACTAGAGATTAATGTGTATCCTTTTCTGCTGCGGCCTATTTGATTAATACTTGTTTTGATCGTTGGCTTAGAGTTTTGCTACTGCGGATTTGAAATGGAGCTTAAACCTTAGCTGTATCCAAAGTCTCTCTTTTATTGCTTCTAGTTTGATGACCGTGTTTAGAAGCCGTATGTGAGGATTTTCTTGAGGAGGGTAAAAAGAGATCGTTTCACATCTTGAGTGCATTTTAGCTACTGGACCATTGGAGTATGTGAATGTCCTTTGGGGGATTTCCTACGCACTTTCATTTGCGTTGTTTTGAGGAAGGTCAAAGGGACCTTCATGGAATAGTAGGTCTCTTAAGGTTTGAGTGAAATCATATGAAAATTGATATCAATAAACATCAACCAAACAGTTTTCTGCATTTGCAAAGGTTAGAGGAAGAGGGTTTATAAAAGCTAAACAAACAGGTCTAATTATCGTCTCTGATTCTCTGCACTTTGACATGGTCATTCTTGGCTTCATTCAAATAACTTTACGATCAGATATAACCCCTTGCAGGAAATTAGATGTAGGAGCCTTTATTATGTTATTAGTTATTGTTACGTTTGTTATAATATAACTGTGCTCAGGTTTTGCTGTATATGAGTGATAAAAAAGCTAAAAGCTGATTGATTGTTGTTTTCACTTTTAAGCATTCATATCCATTTTTAGACTTGTGGGCTATTCTTATATCTGATATCTGTGGTTTTCAAGTGCATGTACCACTATTAGAAGGAAATCTATATTCTCTTTTTGTAACAGTTTCGTTTGTACATTTTGCAGGATTGTTTTTGTCCCTCTCTGGTTATTTCATGCAGTTGTAGCTCGGGGAAGATTCTCCTTACCTGCTCCATCAGTTCCTAATGATCGTCGTGTATGAAAACAGATCTTCATTTCTCGAGAGTTATGCATGGCTACTTATTATGTTATACTAGGGGAATACAAGTTTTTCTCCTTATCGCTTTTATATTGATCGTATATTATGCACTCTTCTGTTGGCAGTGGGCACCATTTCATGCCACCACAGCAACACCATTGCTCGTCGCTTTTGAACTACTCATGTGCTTATATCTGGAGAGCAGCTATAGTAAGTATACATACCTGTAGTAATATAGAAACACATTAGGACCAATAAGTTTTGTCTGGTGAAGTTTAATACTTTTTGATGCCTACTAAATTTATGAATCCAATGATGGATTTATTTTTCTAATTTATAATTCGACATGCATTTACATTACCTTGAAGATCTGTATCTGATAATTATTTTAAGTTGAGATGTCAGGTGCCTCATTATTTACATTTTTTTTTTGTTGCTGTTGCGAATCTTGGGGTGTGGTTGGGAGTGTGGGGTAGTGTAGGTGTTGGTATCTTCTTCAACTTTTTATATAATTGTTATTATTTTTGTTACAGGGTTGGATTACATGTTATCAATATTCTTCCATTAGTCAAGCCCGTTGTCTCATTCATTTTTATTAACTGTGATTCGTTGCAGATGTAAGCTTAAAGATCGTCTTTGTGCCTTTATTGGCACTGGAAGTTGCAATTTTGGTTGATAACATTAGGTAAGATCCTCCCCTACCAGTTATTTGGTATTGTAAACTGAGAATCATGATTGATAAACTGGGCTTTTTGCTATATATCCCCACTCCCACTGTACTTTGGTTAGTCAAATTTATAAAGTACTGCACTATAGGATTCATCTATGTTGGCAGTGTTAGCCTGAGTATGGAATGTTTGTTTCTGTTTAGAATGTGTAGGGCCCTGATGCCTGGAGAGGAAGATAGCATGAATGATGAGGCAATCTGGGAGACCCTTCCTGTAAGTGTACAATTAGTTTTAGCCTGAGTATAGAAATATAAACAATGATTTGTAATGTTATTGAAATATGCACGAACAACTAAGTGTTATCTCCAATCCGAGGAAGAGGATCCTCGTACAGTGGGATCAGGCCTCTATGGTTAGGATTGAGGATCAAGGGAGGTCCTTACTGCCTATCTGTTCACGAAGAGTTACTCTCACTTACTTCAGGAGCAAACACCCCATGGAGGAGATACCGTTTCAAATATTGACCTTGCCTAGTGCTCCAGTTTGGGTATAACTATGGGGCAACCTTTAGATGCTCTCATCTCAACAATCACTATCTTGGAAATTCTTCAGTCAACATTACATAAGCATGAAGGTCTTTCTCAAAACCAGTTGGCTTAGGAGAGGAGTGATGCGAGGATCCCTACCCATTGCTTGCAAGGCTTCTAGACTTCGAGTAACCTGACGTGGTTAAATTAGAGTCTCAACGGGCATCGTACACACTACCGGGCTTTCACTCAATATATCTTTACTATAGAGTGTTCAAAGAAACACTATCCTAATGGTGCAAGTTTTCCATATTTGTAGTGCAATGGTTCTTTACTTACATCCCCCGCAATTGTCAAAGCCAGAGCATGACTTGGGAAGCATTCGCTTATGGTACAACAACCTTAGTTCGGACTTGGCATTGTAATAAGAAGGGCTTTGGTTTGATGGCTAGAACCGTTGGTTCATCCCACAAAGGGCAACTAGGATCTAATCAGGAGAGCTTTTTTTCTTGCTCCCTTCCATCCAACCCTTGTAACCTACAGAGATTCTTTCTATACTATTGATGCCACCCATCCCCAACAGTAAGACTTTGGCATTTGGCAACATCCCTTAGTCCTATGCCTAACCATTTTGTCTACTTGAATAAGCAAAATTCTGTCATCATGAGTCATTTCTGATGTTCATGTTTCATAAAAGAGTTTTTCATGGTTTCATGCCTTTGAGTTAAATCAGTATGACCCAACAGGTGTTTCCATGGTGGTTTTACACCTTTATCCGCATCTATGAATATAATCTCATCTTACTGGATCCATGAATAAACGAGTCTGCTTTGTTTTTCCCCTTATGGTAGAATGTTAATCCCTCCATTCCAATTTAAGTGTCATGTTTGCCCGACACATAGTTTTATGCAAGTCATTTGACTCTATTTAATTAAAGGATGTGTGGCCATAATGAACTCAAATGTGGGACCAACAAAAACTTGTGGACGCATATTCAAAATGGCATATTTTGAAATTGGACACTTTTTTCGGAATACCCTTAATAGGAATAGTGGACACTTATATTGGGACAGGGGAGGGGTGTAGTGCACTGCACAGAAATCATTTATATATTTTGGATTCTGCCGTAAGATAATTTCACTCCCTCATTCAACGCCAAAGCATAACTTATCGTGGCGAAGTTAACTTGGGAATCTGATACTCCCTCCGTCCCACATGAAGAGGGACACTTTCCTCTTTGGTTTGGAGCACATGAAAGGGGCATTTCTCTTTTGGTCCATCCCACTTGACAACATTATCTTCTTTTTTCCGTAAAGGATAAACATGATCCTCTTGTTGAGGGGGTATTTCAGGAAATTAACCCGTTTTCAACCTTTTTCCGTAAAGGATAAACATGATCCTCTTGTTGAGGGGTTATTTCAGGAAATTAACATGTTTTCAACCTTTTTCGTAATTTGTGGATTTAGTCAAAGTGTCATTCATGTGGGACGAATGCACTACATGAAGACATGTCAAGGTTCATTTGAACAAAATTAAGATCTAGCATACTATGTTGGGTAGAAGGCGCTCATCAAAGAGCATTAGGGAAGCAAGCGAGAAAAGAGTTTTCATGCCAAGTCGAATGCAGGCTTTTCCCCTTAAATTGTTTTCAATGTTGTGAAATCTTACTTTCTCTAATCTGGGGAATTCATCACACCATTGCTTAGCCTCTTTGGTTTATCGAAGGATTTTAGCGGTTGGGCCTTGAGGAGTGTAATCTTCTCGAAAGCAGTGATCTTGCTCTTAAGGTTGAGTTAAACTTTGCGCTATATCGATTTTCGGTTTTGTTACTACAACCTAATAATACTAACACCAAAAAATAGAAAAGAAACCCTACTATGTGAATAGCATATTTGAATCTAAATAGACCCCGTGTTGGAATTGATAACTTTATCATCTTGCATACAGAGAAGTAAAACCAATGTGTATTCACATGCTTAAATTTAGAGATTGCTGATATGATTGAACCCAATGCAGACACAAATCATATTCATGATGCAAGCGATTACTAAGAACCAAGAAGTGCCTTTATGTTGTTGAATTCTAGCCGATCAGTTTATCTTCTCTATATAGTCAAATCAGACCTCCTTAGCTAGAAATCTTTGCCTGGGCCTAATTATTTGAATGTATACAGTATGCATTTGTTGGGGAGAAAACTGCATATTAGCCCAAGCAAGTCTTGTCCATGAAGATAAACTTCGGTGAGCCTGGGTCCCCATTGGTTGAGGGTAGACACCTGTTGTTGTTTAGGATTTATTCACTGTGCGAGCTGGGATTACAGAGTCTACTGACTCAATGCCTCCTGGCCCAACCCTAGACACTCTATTAACTTAGGGACAACTTCATCAGTAGTCCCTGTTTCTTTTGATATTCTATAGATAGTCCCTTATCTTTACAAATGGATATCAATCGTAGAAGTACATGAAATGTGGATGCGAAAAGTTCCTCATGCTAACACCGTCAGTATTTTGCCGTTAATCCCATCACGTTACTAACACATAGAGGATAAAAAGGAGAATTCAACTTCAGCCTTTCTTTTCTAAGAACCAGAAGAACACTTTCCTGTGTTTATCCCCATACGGGCCATAACCACTCCCCACCCTCCCCCCTTCAATTCATCCTTATGTTCCAAATTCCAATACCATAACCTTTCTGTCGCCCCCTTCCATTCCCGACGACTTCGCTGGCCCTTTCTCTTTTCTTTCATATTGAGTATCAACATATTCTCTTGCTTAAGATTTTCGTAGCAATTTTTGGTTCTCTTTAGCCCTAGCTCTTAATTGCTCGAGTTCTTAATCTCTGTTTCAGCACTTCTGGGTTGCCATCTCAATGGTGTTCTTGATTGCTGCAACAACATTCACTCTTCTGAAGCTATGTGGTAATACAAATATTGCATACTGTTTCAAGTAAATCTAATTCTGCAGATGTCTACCATCACTTGTTTTGATACATTTATTTTTGTATGATCTTGGTCCAATGAATGAGCGTCTTTTCACAATTTCATTTGGCATTATAGTAGTGTCACATTTTGGCCGAATTTGCACATACAGCACAATTTTCCAGGATACAACTTGACTTTATTTCTGTGCAAAACGAAAGTGACAGTCTTTACTTCCCCCCCCCCCTCCTTTTCTAGCCATTAATATTTTCTAATTTCTGCACACTAGATCTTTTCTCTGACAGAACTGCAAACTAAGAATTAAATAGGGTCTTGTGGCAAATTGACCTAGTTACTGAAACTTAACAGAAACTAATCCTTGCTTGAAAACTCATGATGTCAAACCCAGGTAATTTTCTACAATGTTAACAACTGCCAGATGAAAAGCCTGAAGAAGTTCATTACGACAATTATGTTATTGTTAACTTGATGAAAACATCTGCTTAATTCAAGATTGCACCTTGATGTCATCAAAGCACTTGATGTAACTGCAAGTAGTTTTTATCAAAATGTCAAAGTTAATGCATCTTTCCTGTGGCCGTCTGCTAGAGGAGCTTTCACTGAGTTTCCACTTTTAGTTAGTCAGCGCGACTAGACAGCGTTTTTCCTAACTTGGTTTCCTTGGATTTCCGTCTTTCTTAATCACTCCCTCCCCTCCCTGCTTTTAATCAAAAGATTTATTTTGTCTGATAAAAATACTCCTATAAGATTTTATATAAACATTTAGCACCGAGTACTCTTTAAACTTGTGTTGTAAGGGCAAACGTCAGCATCTGCCATACTGCTGCTTTCTGTATTGGACAATTTCACATGATGTTCTTTATCTGAAACCTTCAAATTTTTGAACTGCCCACCCCACAAGAAAGTGTTTGATTAACTTTACAGATCATCTGCAGGTGATATTGCTGCTCTTGGTTGGTGGGACTTATTTATTAATTATGGGTAAAAATTACCTGTGTTTTTTAGTAATCCATATTATGTAGTATTTCTCTGCCTTTGTACATTTGCAAACAAATCGACCTGCTTTTACAGTGTTGCTGAGTGTTTTGCATTCCTTAACTGCACAAAGTGGTACAATCCTGCAATTCATGGACGGACGCGTATTCGAGACATCTCCTCATCTTCAACTAGTGTTAGATATGACCCAAATAGTGGCATGCTAGCATATTCAGATGAGGATAATCAAGGGAGTGGGATTTGCAGTTTGCAAGATATTGGTGGACACATAATGAAAATTCCGTTAGTCGTTTTCCAGATCCTGCTGTTCATGCGCTTAGAGGTATTTCAAGGATATGAGAAATGTACGTATTTGGGTGTAATCATATTTGTACGAGTTTGGTATCATCTCAACACTTATTTTAATTTAGGGAACGCCGGCTCGTGCTCGACTAATCCCAATCCCGGTTCTGTTTTCTCCTCTGATCTTGCTTCAAGGAGCTGGCCTATTCTTTTCCATGTATAGATTTGTAGAAAGATGTATTCTCTTATTACATAGTGGAGCTAGTACAGGGAGATATTTCAGAATATCTTCAAAAGTTCGTGATTGCTTTGCGTTCATGCACCATGGGTCAAGGTAATAGCCAATATCAGAAATTTTATATACTCATTAACTGGTCGTTCATGGGTGTACACAATACCTAAATTTAATACATGACCTTTTGAGTAATTAATCACTCCTGACAACAGGTTACTTGGTTGGTGGTCAATTGATGAAGGGAGCCATGAGGAACAGGCTCTACTTTATCATGTCGGCTCATCCGGGTCAGTTCTGCATTATAGTGAAGTAATTTATATGTGCTTCTTCAGTTAGTGTTTTATTGAAGCAATCATAATGGGAATCAAAATTTTGTTTGTTATCAATAAGAAACAGGGCTCATCAAACAAATAAATAAGAAGTAGAATATGTGTTATTGTTGCTTGAACTTCATTATGCTTTCAACATGCTTAGTTGTCAGTGCTCGGATTATGCAAACTTAATGGGATGTAATTTTTCAAGGCTAAAAATAAATTTTGAGAATACAGATAATAAGAGATGGTTTCTTGCTCATTGATAGAAAACTTAAGTTGTTAATTATGGTATTGCGATCTCTAGTTTAAGGGCTGTCACATTCTGCAGTTGTGTTAACTTTAGGCTAGTCGGTAAATGCTGTGGAGCAGAGCCATGGACTGAGTAAGAATAACAAGTGTTATTGAAAACTTTAGGGGCCCTGTAGTTATATTTTAAAAGTGCATGTAAGCACGATAGACACGGCACATGTGTTGGTGTGGCAGTTTTACGCTACATTTAGAGCGAAATCCTAAAATTATGTCAGATTCAACTCCTGTTTGGAACTTCTTTGAGGAGTCCAAGTGACGAGGACAGGCAGTCAGTGCCCATAAATATACAATTACCATACTGATTTATTTTCCCCCTTACTGTAAAAAATTATTGGGTCTGCTAATTCTTCACATCAACATCGTTAACTGAACAAACAAGGTGATGCACTGAATAAAGTGGTGTAGATGGGCAAGATCTATCGAGTTGGTACATGGTTAACAAGAATCATCAGAAGTTCAAGACTAAAAACTTAGTTCGTCGCTTGCTTATCTTATATCTAGGTTACTAAGGATGTTCTTGACTCTTAAAGCTCTAATACGAGCCCGTAGATATTCAGTTTTGTTCTGGTTTCCCTTCGTTGGGTTGAAATATCATTAGCATGTTTTATCTTGTCACCAAGTAGATGGAATGGCATACTTTCTTTGTCGTCTTTCCGATGGCATTATGCTTCTGAATCGAATGAGACTTAAAAGAGGAAGGAAGTTGTTTTTTGCACATATGCTTTGATCATCTAATGAGACCATGACAAACACGGGGGTGGGGGGGTTCTTATTATTTTTTTAATGATTATGTTCAAGTCCTGTAATGACCCCTTTTGACTTTCAAAAGAATAAATCCTAAAGAAGTTATGCTCTCTTCAATGAAATATATTCAAGTCCGAGTAACTAGATTTTTGGAAAAGCAATCAACCAACACCAAGAAAGTAAGGATATGCACTTTGGGGAAAGATGGGTAAGAAGAGCACCATAGACAGAGCTTTAGCATGTTTGAGATTTGCACATCTGACAGTTGACTACTTCAGGGTCCCGTTGCATAGAATGCAGATTCTCTTAGTTTGCAGAAAGGTAGGAATGCGATGCTCTCATCTTCCAGATATGGGAAGCTAGCGCTAGATTTAGTTGCATGCTGTGATTAGCCTGTGTTTCCACTTTCCATATTCTAAACTTAAATACTCCCTCCATTCCTAAATCAGTGTCTTGTTTGGTTTTTGAAAAGTCAACTAATGTATTATTAAAAGAATTATTTGAAATAGACTTACTATGCTTAAAATTCTAATATTCCAATCTTCTTAAGTAAACTATTAATAACATTTTTTTAACTTCACTTAAACAACTCAATTCTCGTAAAAGTTCGTCAAAGTTTAGTAAAGTTGACCTTAAAAAGTCAAAACAAGACGCTCATTTAGGGACGGAGGGAGTACTTTCTTATAGAAGAAATTTGATTTACTTGTTCAATTTGATCTTTATGGAAAAATAAAACCCATTTGGAAAATTGCGGTTTTCTAGTTTCTTATGCAGTAGCACTTATTATAATTGATAAATTTAATCTAAATGCCCAATTTCTTATATATAATATGTATGTATATATATGTATTATGTGTGTGTATATAGTGTTTCAGAACAAAAGCCTGTCGAGCATTGGTTGGATTGCACCAAACTGCATTTTGCTACTGAAATAATGTTTGGTACCTTAGATTTGCACATGTTTTCAAACCCAGTGAATCAAGCCCCTTTGGCCAAGCAGTTTATGTTTTACTTCTTCCCAAGAATTACAACCTAGAACATTTTCAATAGCTCGCAGGTAGGAGCTTGCAGACCAGTGCTCTTCAATCTCTTCCTTATTAGGTGAAAACCAGCTCCTGTTGGAAAGTAGGTAATGCAATTAGATAATTCTAACATAAGAAATTAAAAAGGTTAGGGGAAATCCAAGTTCAGTTCTCCATTGTGTAGAATATGCAAGTTTGGATCTTGAAAGTAAATATGGATTGGCAGCTCTATATCAGTAAATCCTGATGAGGGGAAGTAGTTCTTATCAACATTCGGGTCGTTCTATGCCGAGAAGTTTCAAACTGTGTGTTATTATTTTTCATTACTCCCTCCGTCTCATTTTTATTGGCCAACTTTCCTTTTATGTCTGTTTCAAAAAATTTGGCCACTTTCAATTCCTATGGACATTAATTTTTTTTGCTTTCTCATTTTGCCCCCAATTAAAAATTGTATTCACAAAGTAAATTCATTGCATCTAAGAATCAAGTTAATCATTGATAAGAGTAAAAGTATAAAGAATTGAAAAAATGCTTGCCTTTATTGCTAAATCTTATCTACGAGATTTGTCCCTTGGCCACCCTTGGCCAATATAACTGAGACGGAGGGATTACTTTTTCTCATTTTCCTTACAAAACCTAAATTGAACTATTCTCTTATGGTATTTAAGATATCACCTTAACTATCTTTTCATGCATAGAAGTTGCTGTCTACTTGTTAATGTAATCCACATCTGCACGTATTTACATATCATTGTATGAATATACCTTCTTAGTACGAGCATATGCTTATCATATGTATCACCATCATTTGCCTCGTATATGTCAATGTGTTCTTGAGCCAACAGGACAGATATGAATGAAATCAGTTCTGGCCTGATCTCTTGTTGGTGTTGATATTCAGGTACAACACTTTTTCACCTGATATTGTAAAGAAAATGCCTAAAGCAGATCTTGCAGCTGAGGTAAATTTGATTCCATCTGTTGATTGGAACTTCCATTTTTGATTTTCTCATGTACCTGTTAAAAGCTTTTTCAGTTTAGGCTCATTTTAAATCAAAAATTATCTCAAGTATTAATGACTTGACTTGATATTGTTATCTAGATTTGGAGGCTACAAGCAGCTCTCAGTGAGCAGTCAGAAGTCACAAAGTTTAGCAGGGAGGAGTATGAAAGACTTCAAAATGTAAACTCGAGAACTTCAGTTAATTGTTTTGAAATTGTGAATAACCTAAATTCATTAGCTTATTAACCAACGATTGCTCTGTAAGTAGCACATTATGTTGCTTGCTTCATTTTGCTGTCGTTTAATTGCTCACATGATATTTGTTCTGCTGAAATTATTTCGGCTTTGCCTTCATAGAGCTGTCAGCTGTGTAATAAAACACAATATTAGCATGTCTGAAGTTTCAATTTCAGATCCAGACACTGGTATTGTTGTTACTTCACTCCTGTCTGTACAAGTCCACCCCTACCTCAGTCACTAGTTGGCTGTTACCTGGACTCATGTACGAGGATCAGATTCGGGTATGGGTCACCAAATTTTGGAGGTTCTACACTAATCATTGTGTAGAATAGTCGCATCAACACCCATGTCGTGTCATCTCGACAAGCGTACTTTGGCAAATATTAATAGTCCGGTAGCATAGCTAGCTGGTATGCATTAACTGTGTAGATATAAAAGTCAATTATGGATACTGACACAAGCGTTGCCTGCTTTTGTAATCGTGTTAATTTTATCAGTTTGTATCGGTATATTCTCATCCTTTTTAAAAGAAATTGCTCTCTCTCTCTCTCTCTCTCTCTCTTGTTAATTTTGTATGCACAAATGTATCTACAATTTGGTAGTGG
>JAOTQG010109950.1:0-12072 GCA_025631175.1 Iris virginica
CGAAACCAAACCAAACTCGTCGGTTTGGTTTGGTTCGGTTCGGTCGTCGGTTTGGGCGGTTTGGACTTACACCCCTAGGTTTGACACATTCATGGTTCAAAATGACTTCATTAGAAGTGTATATGATAGTTGCATGTATCACAAGAAGCTTCATAATGGTTCAGTTATTAATTTATTTACTATTGTACTTGGAAGACATGCTTATAACTGCTAAAAGCATGTCACAGATTAAATCTCTGAAAAAGCAGTTTAGTGATGAGTTCGAGATGAAAGATTTGAGAGCGACAAAGAAGATTTTGGACATGGAAATTTCACGGGATAGAATAGTTGGTAAGCTTTCTGTGTCACAGAAATCATATATGTAGAAGGTGTTGCAGCGATTTTACATGGCTTCTTATCTGAACTTATGTCACCAAAGATGAAGGATAATATGGAGCGCATGCATGTCTATGTTCCATATTTGAGTGTTGTGGGTAGCATTATGTATGCTATAATTTGTATTTGACCTTATATTTGACATGTAGTTAATGTCGTCAGTAGATAAATGTCATGTCTTGAAAAAGAGCACTAGGAGGCAGTGAAATGGTTTTAAGATACTTAAAGGGTACTGCAGATACGGGGTTGGTTTTCAACAGGGCGGAGATGTTAGGTGATTCAATCGTTGCATATGTTGATTCTGACTATGCACGAAACTTGGATAAAAGGAGATCTCTGACAAGTTATGTGTATACTTTTTCCAGTAGTGCCATCAACTGGAATGCAATTTTGTAATCTACGATGGCGTTTTCTACTATAGGAGCAAATACATGGCTTTAATTAGTGGAAGCAACGAAGGAGCCTATTTGGTTAGAAGGCTTAGTGAATGATCTTGTCTTGGCTCAAAAGACTTCTTCTATATTTCGTGATAGTCAAAGTGCCATGCGTCTCCCCGAAGAACAAGAAGTACCATGAATGCACAAAGCATATAGATGTCATGTATCATTTTATTCGAGATATTATATCGCAGGAGACTTATTGTGAAAAAGATTTATGCACATGATAATCCATCTGATATGATGATCAAGGAAGTTTCAGTCATTAACAAGATTAGGCATTAATTGCCTAGACTTGGTGGGAACTCGCAGTACAGTACAGGACTCCATGGTGGGGTCGGCAAGACAAAGCTTTGGGTGGAATACCTTTCTCCATTGACGATGGAGTAAGTTCAATCCAATGAGAAGATTTATTGATAAGACTTAATTTTATGAGATCTAGATCACTACCCGATAGACGAGCCTGCGAGTTATGGATACTGAGTGATGGACATTAAATAGAATATACATTTGCACGATTTTTGTTGAGTTTTTTTTATGTTAATTCATGAAATTTTAAGCTTGGTATTGTTACTAATATTTCAAGAATCGCAAGTACTTTAACATCAACATGCGAGAAATTGTGCAATTATGGGCTATTTGGAGCTAGAAAGTGTCAAAAAGAGAAAAGGGGTCAAAACCAACTAAGTTCGGAGGTTGAAATTGTAATTCTGAGCAGAACTACAGGTCACGACCGTGACTGTTTTAGTCATGCTTGTGACCTGACACTTGAAGATTCTGAAGTCCAAATTTTTTAGCCCAGGTCACGAACGTAGCCTAAGGTGTAACGGTTGTGACTACGTCGCCGCTCAGCAATTCAATCTTAGGGTTTCTAGGGATTTTTGCTAGGTTTTGGGCTTTTTGTAAAACCTATATATAGTCTCCTTCCCCATAGCTGCAAAATTCTTTTGAAAAATCTTCTTTTAATCATTACTTTTACTTTCTTGTATAGTTTTCATTGTAATTCAAGTTACGAGGAACTAATTCTAGATTTTAATAGATTAGAGGTAGGCCTCAATACGATTTCTATGATTATGAATTAATTCTTCCATTTTATTTATTTATTGTATCATTCAATTATTCTTAACACTCTTATCCTCTAGATATAGATGCATATACATTGTCTTGATTTGATGATGCAATTTAAGGTCCATAGGGGTGACCATTAATATACCTTATATTAGCTTAATTAAATAATTTTAATCCGATCCAAATTGCACTGCTAAAGCGTAAGGAAAGGATTAAGGTTTTCAAAAATATTGTTTATAATTCCAGTGAATTTAATGAAATTTTATTATTGCTAAGCTAAATCACACACCCATAATGTAATAATTGTAAATCTGAAATACTGTGATTGTATCCCAAACCCAAAACTTATCAATCTCTATCTTAGTGAGTGAACCCAATCAACTATTATGATACACAAGTGAATAATTCATATAATGGTTTTGATGATGGATCTCAATTCTCTTAGATATGTTTTATTATTGTCTACTTGTTTTATTATTTTTTACTTAGTTTAATAATCGTAGTAAAATCTTGCTAAATATGATATTAGTGACATTATTATCATGTGACAATTAAGTCATCGAGTCCTTGAGGGTTCGACCTTGCTTCCACTATTTGTAAATTGTAAGTAGCTAAGAGTCGATTAATTCTTTTTTGGATCATTCGACAGTGTGATCAAATGACAAAACATGTGCAGCTAGGCAGAAGAGTGATCACGGTCGTAACTAGGTTAGTGCCCATGACCTAAGACGGATGCTAGAGTAGTGCGAGAGAAGGAATGTCACTTTTATGTGTTTGCGTGCTATTTATTTTTACGGTGCAAAAATAGCTGTATTCTTACCGTCACCATTACCACCACCAACAACTACTATCATCATCATCAGAACTACAATATACAATTATGATTATGAGGTTAGCTAAAATTAAAGAGACGAGCAAATCACTGAATCATATATAGAAATTAGAGTGTCGGTTTTAGGATCCATGTCCAATTACATCCCCATGTTTTCGAATCATTATTCCCTAGCTTACTAATCAGAACTTTTTTTGGCTTTATGATGTTTCAACTAGCTCATCGTCCTAATTTAAAATTGTGTATAAATAGAAATTAGAACATTTGGATGTGTCTAAATGTTTCTACAAGTGTCTTACATAAATTTTTTATGTGAAAAATGGAATTAAATTGCATACGAGTCAAAGTATGAGCGAGGGGAAGGTGGTGGTTGTGAATTGGTGGTATCGGTTCTGATAATGGTGATGATTTTCTTGACGTTGTAGTAATTTTGATTTTTATGGTGGTGATGATATACGAAGATCCTTGAGAAAAATATGTTGGTTGAAAATAATCGAGAAAAAAGAGTACCTAGCTTTCTCGGATGAGTCTGACGTATGGATCAATGCCTTTACTGATTAATATTTTGCGATTAATGACTGAATTTTTGACCTCTTTTATTTCTCTGCATTAACTTGGTCTATGTTAGTAATCATGTTTTTGAAAACTTGGGAGATGTAGGTTGTAAAGAGCCAATAGAACAAACCTTAAGGATTGAAGTTGTATTTAGGTACCAAATTATCACAAGTTTAATGCGCATGTATTCCACCTAATTGCATGTCTTTACTCCATTTGGCTCTATAATACTAATGATCACTTATGGCATTTAGGCCGTTCTTCATTACCAGTACCCACCAATGCTTTAATTGTTTTTGCTATTATATATATGTGATGAATGTAGTGGTTTGGATGGATCAGCAAAAGAGCTTAAATGTCAATTTTGTATCTATTAAATTTCAAACCACGGCAGTTGGTATACTGAGCGTCTAGACGATCGTTGTTAGGAGCATTTTTTTTTTAATGTACATAAATACTGTAAATTATATATATGACATAAATATAAAATGTACATAAATTATATTATTATTATGTTCATAATTTTTATATTATTTCATATTCATATTATGTATATATAATTTATAATTTTTATGTACATTTAAAAAAAGTAGACACTTCTAATATCGAACACCTAAGCATTCGGTATAATTTACGCTCGAACAAACCTTTTAATTAAATCTATACAACTATGATTTAAAAGTTCTTTTAGCAAAATTAATTATAGCTACTCTATGACAATAAAGCGTTTATCTGTGAACTAGTATAAACTTCACTCGTATAAATATTGCAAATAAGTATATACTATAAATAATGCAAAATTAAGGGTGCGTTTGGACGTGGATTTTTTTTATATGTTTTATTTTTTTTTGTGTTTTGTGTTGGTTTTAGTTTTGTAGGAGTTACAATTTTGCCCTTTGAATTTTTAAAAATTACATGATAATGATGGAGAGAGAAAGAGAGAGAGTGTGGTAGTTGTGATTTGATGTGATGTTTGATATGATATAAAGGTGGTATAGGGGTGTGTAAAAATAATAGGTAAAAAGAGAAAACTTGTATTTTTAAAACTTAAGTAGTGAACAAATTTTTACTATCTTTTTAAAATAATGTTTTAAAAATCCCACCACTAAATAGACCCTAAAGTTTATTTAAAAAAAAGAATATAGTGGGGTCCACCGCACCCTTTTGGTACCGTGGTGGGTCCGCACCTTAGATACACACATGATGCATGAACGAATTAAATCAAAGACAACTTATTTGGTACAACATATATAATGAATGGGGGCATTGCATGTGAATAATTCCTAGATGTGCTTGCTTTGCTTGGTGCATTGAACTTCAATGCAACTTGTAATTCCTCGTACAATCCAACCATCCATCCTTCCTTTCAATTCAAATTTTTATAGTATATTTTAGTTTGGGTGAAACAGTTCGATTTGAGATATAAACCGCAAGTCAAACTGCACTTTATTGATTTGAAAATTTTCAAACCTAAATCGAATTACAAGACTTAAAAACTAAATCGAATCGAACCCATAAACTGTGGATCGATTTGGTTCGATTTGTCGGTTTAGGATAAATTTTGTTAATTTTTTTGAAAACCTAAATCTAACATAAGATTTGTAACAAAAATTCAAAAATAAAAATTATGCTTAACATAATAGCCTTAGATTCATAATAAAAATTCAAAAGTAGCTCAATATTAATGTATGTTTTCATAATACTTAATACAATACAACTTAAACATCTTAAATTCATAAGTTCATTATATATTGAAAAAATAAATAGTCCAAGACAAACAACTCTTAATTAAAATGAATATACATAAATATATAAAAAATATAAGAGGTATATATAAAAATATACATATACATTAGAAAGTCGGATTGGTTCGGTTTGAAATGTCGAAATCGCACCGAACCGTGCAGTTTGGACATTTCTCGAACCATAACCAAATCGCCGTTAGTCAAAACCAAACCAAACCCATCGATTTGGTTTGGTTAGCGGTTTGGATTTTCACCCCTAATTTTAGTGGGCCTTTTAAACAAATACTCCATGCATACATGTTAGAACTTGAACATTACTAGTCATCGCAATTTCGTATTCCAAAAGGTGAAATCGTCCACTTTAGACGCCCTTTCTAAATTGCTCCACATCTGAGGAGAAGAGATTATAAATCACAATAATTGAGTGTTTGATAAGTAGGAGGACGGGTTCTGATAGCTATAAGGGACTACCACCATAATTTCGTGCTCTCATAAATGGTAGATGAGACAAGCTGATCAAAAATTCGGACTTACCAATTGATCCGAGAAAAAATCTTGTATTTTTTTCAAAATTCGAACATTCATCCAGTAAATTGCGAGCATGACAAATACTACAATATTTAGACCTTTACGAATTGAGATATACCCCCGAAGATTATTCCACGCATATATATTGAAGGAAGGAAAGTGGGAGAGAGATATATAGTTCTCCTTGCTCCATTTTTCCTTCTTATTTCTCACGATGCCTTAAAAGTGACATGTCTTTTGCTTTGTCCCATTCCCCATTTTACGCTTCCTTGTGGCCGCGTTTCTTTCGCTCTGTTTAAAAATTTTCCTATGAAATTATTTTAATTATTAATCACATATTAATCTATTTTAGTACAGTAATTTATTGATTTTTCGCAAGGTTTAATATAAAAATATTATTATATTTATTACTTCATAATATTATTTCTCTTGTAAAATATTATTTATATATTATTATATTATTATTGTATTTACTATCATTATTATTATATAATTATCTATATTATATTTTTATATTGTTAGTATTTATTAATACAATATAACATATATACATAGTGATAGTTATAAATCAAATTATATATATTGATAGTAATAATAATAGTAGTAGTAGTAGTAGTAGTAGTAGTAGTTATACTGTATCCTAAATTAATAAATAATAATACCATATGTAATATGTAATCACTGGTTTATATTTATATGGAAATAATTTATAATATATAATTAATAATATTTAGGTAAAAATTATACATAATAAAACTTTATAAAAATATTATAGATAATTGAGTAATATTAGTAATAATATATATGAGCACAATATTTAACATAATATATATTAACAAAAAAATATTTAACAATATAGTACTCTTTTTTTAGTAATAATATATCAGTATTAATAAAGTCAAAGTTATCAATGTATTTCAGTATAATATATTATTAAAATTGTAAGACTATTATAATATTATATATAATTTAAATAATTATATATTTTAATTAATATTATTAGTATTGTGTTAATTATTATTATTGTATTTATTAGTACAGCATTTTTATTATACTCTAATATTTATTATTTTATCATATTATCACTATATTTGATTATATAATAATTATCAATATGTTTTTTTGTATTTTTTATATTAATATGAACATTATTTTTATTTTTATTATTTTAAATATAATACTATTATTTAAATTAATGAATTTGATCATCCTTTTATGAGGAAGGGCAAAATCGAGTTAAGTGTTTGAGGACATTTTAGTCTTTTGAACATTGCGATTTTAAAAACCTCGCCTCCCCTAAAATTTGAGATAGTTGGGGAATTTGATCAAAGGAAACCTCTATTAACTCTGCCCAAATCCATGAACCAAACATGCCCTTAGGAAGCATATAAACAAGTGGTCAAAGGGTTTGCTTTGATTCAAAGTTTGGATTAATTTCTTTTTAGTTGTTAGTCTTTCTGTGAACTCGTAAAATAAACCCTCAAATTTCAAAACTCACACAATAAGTTTTAATGTTTCATTTTTGCTACAAAATTGATTTTTATAACAAAATCTGTTAAATTCTAACAAAAGTGATAAATTGAGAATCTAATACGCAATAACTTCTAAAGTTCAGAGCCTAATATGCAACAACTTCTGTTAGGATTGAATGAATTCCGTCAAATATGTCCGATTTGCAACAAAAGTACAACAAAAAAGCCCATTTTTCGAGTTTTGAAATATGACGATCCATTTTGCAAGCTCAGAAAAAGATTAAAACCTAAAACGAGAATAACTCTTAAAGTTTTAATGAACCACCCCCCCAACGAAAACCAAATCAAACCAAACAGCACCGACTGGTAAGTCAAACTTGTTTTCAGGTCTTCTTTCTTTTGGGTCTTTTCCATATTGAGCAACTTTCTATGGGTTGACTTTTGAAGTTTTGAAACTTATACGGCTGCATCTGGGAAACTTAAGCATATTAGCGGAGACTTTAGAGTAATTTATAGATTTACTTCTTCTCTGCTACATATTTGTTTGGATCAAATATATATCGAGCGAGTTCAGATCTTCTGTGCCAAATGGTACGTCACTTCCTTGCCAAATGGTGCGTCACTTCCTACGCCATCTTTTTAAAACTCCATCTCAATCATTTAAAAGATAACCTAAAATTCAAAACTCTTAACTTAAAAGCAATGTCAGACGAGATAGACACACCATTTGGCACAAAAAATCTCAATCCATATCAAGCATTACCTTTGCCCAAAAACTATACCTTCGGCGTTCTTCCCACACTCCATCTCACCAAAAATCAAAATAGTATAATGATAGCAGAAAAGAAGGGCACTCGTATCCGAGTTTCATAGTCTGTAAGTTACATACTCATCTTCTTCCACATCAAGCACAACTAAAATTCCCAGAAAGAAGTGAGAACATAAGACACATACCCAACTCTAAAACTAGAGATACCAGGTCTCTTTATAATAAGTATCTAGCATCATCCCCCTCCTCATCTATCCACATGAACAGACAGCGCCTTGAGGAGTGAGCGAGTGGCTAAGGGATGAATCAAGAACCATTTTGACCAACATCAACCAAAGTTACACACAAAAAAGAAACACACATAGTACACACCAGATATCCCACGGACATGCATGTTGCCATATTAATACTCCTACACGAGCTCAAGTTGCTATCAATTTATTAGGGTGAGAACGTCCACACCGAGAAATGAGAAACAGCTTCCTCTACCCACTCAGCACTCAAGCTGATTCCTCTAATCCTGCATAAAATAAACACAAACTTTAATCACCAATGAAAGAGTCATAATCCCTTGGATCTATTGCAGTTTAAAAATTAGTGTTGCGCATAGCTTATTGAGCATATAATAAAACACGAAAACTTACATCCATCTTCTAAAGTGAGCACCAAAAATCACCAAATAGATAAATTGAAGACTAGGGTGAAACTGAAAGCACAAGTTCCTCGTTAAAATGGGACGCTTAATAAACATGAGTTTTTTTTTTTATTGTTGTGTGCGTTCCCCCCAGGAGTAGAAGCACTTCAAGAAATTTATCCAGTAAACCTTTTAAATATTTTCAAGGCCAAAATGCAAAATAAGCAACAACACTAGAAAGCAGGCGAAGACATCAACACCCCCCCCCCCCCAAAAAAAAAAAAAAAGACCACAAGCATCAGCAAAACATTATGATAACAAAGTCCAATTCAAAAGCAACATGGTTAGGATACCTCATCGTCATCGTCACCCCCATCTTCTTTGTTCTTCTTAAGTCGGGTTGTACCACCTACTCGGTCAATAGGCAACTTCATTGCTCCAAAGGGTGTGTCCACATCAATGTTCCCTTTCATGGTGTAACCAGTGCCCTTTCCTCTAATCATGTCCCAAAGAGCAGACCCAAAGTCCTTAGGTCTAAAGGTGATGGGAATATCAATGTAAGTGATACCATTTTTCGGAAGTTTTTCACTTTTGGAGAGTTCAGCTCCACCAATGCTAACATCAGACAGCCAAACCTCGTAATCAAGGGAATTGAGGCCCAAGTCAAAGTCATTCTTGTTTTCCAATTTCAGATGAAGAAGTGCAACAGTTTCTTCAAATGAGAATCTTTCAAACTTGATTTTCTCAAGATCAATATCAGGCTTGTATGGTATGGGGATTTCTCCGGTTTTCTCAAGTGGCAAAGTAAGCCTACCAAACACAGGCACATCCACAATAAGATCAACCTTAACTCTGTACGGAATGATGCTCCCCGGTTTTATCTCCGCATATGTGTTCTTAATATCACTATATATCAGTGTAAGGGGTATCTTGACAGTCTCTGAACCATGTGCGTGGATCGTTCCAGCATCTGGGATTAACCCTGAAACTAGTTTCCTTCCATCACTCTCAACTAAGTAGTTTATGTCAATGAGAGGAATAGGAACCGGATTTGGATTTTTCACCAAAACATCAACAACTATATCAGCCTTCTCAAGATTAATTTTAGGAATATGAATTCCTGTCACATCTGCAGTTGGCTTCCCAAATCCTATTGTTTCTTCAATCTTCTCACCAATGTCGTGGATGAAGTCCTTAACCTTCTCAATAAATCCACCCTTTTCATCTTCTTCGTGTTCTTTTTTGATACCCCTTTCTACTATCTCTGGATTATCAGATGATGACATACCTAAATAGAAACAAAATCCTTGTGTCAATATAAATGTAAGTTACTCAGGCAAACATCAAGTAATGTGGAGCAGTCGAGGAAAAAGGAACTGTGTAAATACTTTAGTCAGGACGTAGGAAGCACTGAAACTCTCCAGACGGCTCGGTGTTAGGTTCCCCAAAATGATACATTCTAAAGCGTTACATTACTATTATTTCATTCCCAGGACACATTAGCAGGACCAAATAGAAAGTTTCAGATTAGATTTTGGGGTAAAATTGCAAGAGGAGAAGGTCATCATAAAACACTGCAGCCAAACTCTTTTATGAAAAGAACAGAACAGAAAAATTAGACAACATACAACTTGGCTCACTGTAAAAGAGAGAGGAGAGTGGAGTTAAGTGAGAGAGGAGGAAACTTTGTCTGCAGAGCAGCTGGCTTTGCTTCAGATTAAACATGGAAGAATCAAAGTGTTTCCTCCATCATGCTGTATTCATTGATCTACACTCAAATTTTGTTTATTAGCTAAGGGTAATGCTAACTAGTGCTACAAATATGGAAATGTTTTGCATTGGGATCTAGCATTTAAGTATTGAATCATGTTAATAATTTTTTGTTGACTTCCAATGGCAAACATTTCCATTTTTAGATGCATAACTAGAGCCCTTAGGGCACTTGTTAGCATTTTTCATTAAATAATCTATAGTATAATTTAGCTCATTATTTACAATTTATTGACAAGACCCTAGAAACAGTAAAAGCTCGAACGGTGGAGATGAAAAGACACTCTTTACACACACTCTTCACACTTTCTCTCACCCTCACAGACCATCTTCACACATTTTCTCTCACCCACACAACACCACACACACTCTTCACACATTCTCTCTCACCCACAACACACAACCCCACGCACTTTACCACACATACTTTTTCATTAAAGTTAATAACTTTTAATTTATCATTTTTTATAATTTTTTTGAAGAAAATATTATTAAAAAGTATATTAGTAACATTTTTCAATATAAATGTAATATTATTTAAAAGTATTTAATTAAATTATTTTTTAAATTACTTTTGCATTCCTTAATTATATTATTAACAACCTGCCCCGAGAATGTATTACTATAAGCACTTGTAGACAAATATAGTAACTACACTTAAGAGTTGTGTGGTTTCATGAGAGCATGTTCGTGCCAGTGCTTCATAGGTCATGACTTTTAACATAATAGTAAGACTCTGAGCTCTCAAGTGGTCAAAACCCCACTTACTTTGGCCAGAGTGGTCTTTGAAAATCTATATGATAGAAATTAGCAGTAGTTCAAAGTTTGTAATTAACATTATCAAACAAACCTAAATCTGGCCCAACAGTACGAAATCACTTGCCCTTCGGAAGAAATCATTTCTTTCCATTCTAGGGAGTCATTCGTCTATCAGTTAGAGCATTCTTCTTGCTGTTGCAGAAGATTTTTTTTGACAGATTCTCCCATCTATTCAATTTTAAGAAGGAAAAGAATAATTCCATCTTACTTAAGAAAGTGATAAACATCAACTGTGAAATAATGCAAAGGGACAATCTCCGTATAGTAGACAAAGCACTGCATTGATTCAGGAAACTTGAGCGTCAATTCTGACTACTCTGTTTCACATGATTCCTAAATCATGAATAACACACCCTGAGTTTGAGGCTATTTCGTTACAGTGGACTTAGCTTCTAAGTCTATCTTCATCAGCAATAATGGTGATTGTTTAATAAACCTATTAGAATGCATCACATGCACTAAAGTTCTATGAAAATGGAAAATAACGTTCTTTAGTTTGAAATTACATCTCCAGACTCCATAGTCGAGTCAGCTTACAAGTCTATCTTGGTTCAGCAATAAAAGCAAATGAGGAAACTCAAGTAAAAGGGTTAACTTGCATTGAAGGGCTTGATGTAAGGCAATCACATTTTCTTGCATTGCATTGCATTATAAATCATGTCATTTACGATTAAAGAGAGGAACATTTCCGATGCATGAAATTTTTCCCAGCGGTGGGAAGCGATGAGGAATATAACACATCCCTCGGCTCTCATTTTCACCAATGTTACTTTCAAGCATAATGTTCAACTCAAAACCGAAGTGGTTCATACGAACATATAATTAGCAACAAAAAAAAAAAAAAAAAAAAAAAACACAACTTAACCATGCACTAAATAACAAATATGCCACCATGATGCAGTGCATCAGGCTTTTTGGTTGCTATTTTCTTTCCTTTTATTTGTTTTTCATATTTGTACTTTTAGGAAAAAAAAAATTCCGCCCCCCAAAGTATCCCACGAATTCCAGTTTACCCCCCAGGCTGATACTTGCACCATATGACCCCCCAATCAAAAATTACGTCCCAAT
>JAOTQG010109961.1:0-12071 GCA_025631175.1 Iris virginica
GAGAGAGAGAGAGAGAGAGAGAGAGAGAGAGAGAGAGAGAGAGAGAGAGACTCCACACTCCTTTTTATAGAAAAAACATGAATCACCAATTCATAGTCTGTTCATTATTATATCTTAAATGATTGAAATTTTTATCATCTAAAATGCAAAAAATAAAATTAAATAAATGTTGATATTGACTTTTAACAAAGGAAACTGGACTCTTTGGGTGGGATGGAGGGAATATATGTTGTGACCTGTGTTGAACCATAGTAGATTGCTCATGAGTAGAGTGGTTTGCAGCTTAATTTTTGTTTTTGAAGTTTGAAAATTCATACTCAAGTTTTAATTGATATATTTCCGCCTAATACCTATTCATTGCCTGGATGACATGCAGAGTTTATGTTTCTAATGAGGACATTGCATATTGGGAGGAAAATAAAGTTATTCCAGCACTTACAATTGATAGTATGCGTGATTTGGTTCGCATTTTTATCAACGGCCAGCTTTCAGGTACTATGTTAGTTCTTCTTCGGGTTCGGGTGGGTGTGGTTATTTATATTCTTATTTCATTGGCTCATGTGGTACATGACTGATATGCGCTTGAATCAATCCAGCAGATAACGTGATGATTATCATGTGCCTTGATGTCCAGCTGCGACAATGATGATTGTCGTGTGTTTTAACTTTAAATCCATTTAAGCTTTTATGTCTCATCAATTCCAAACCCATCCACCTTTCATTGTTCAAACATAAGCTTCAGGCTACATTTGGGAAACTAATTCCATAACATCCCCTTTCGCCCCATGTTCATTTACATAAAATTCATAAGATTAGAGATCCTAATGGTTTTCCAACCTGGACTTGCCCATCTCAAAAATCAATTTCTTGTGCAGCTCTCATTGTGTGCGTATGTAAAATTTTTGAAACTTTAATAAGAAATAGCTATAATATGCTTGTGACACTAGGATGGAGTTCTGAAATAAAGGCAAGAGTAACTGGTTAGGTCATCTGGTCTTAGGTGATAGTTTGTCCTAAATTAGGGGTGGTAATTTAGGTCTATGGGTTGGGTTATAAAATTGAATACCCAATAAAACCCAGTAAGCTGTTGGGTTAATTGGGTTTACACCCAATACTAACCCATTAACCGTTATTGCAACCCCTGGCAACCCATTATAAATCACTCCCCACTCATAAATAAAAACATGAGACCTTTTTGTTTGAATAAATCTGAACATCATAATCTTCATATCAAATTATTGAGATATCGAAACGAAAACGGTAGCACACCTGAATCTTGATGTAGAGTGAATTTGATCTTCATGTTTAGATCTTCCATTCTTTAAGAATTTATAATGAATGGGAATCGAAAATTTAACGTAATGCTCATTCGAGAACCATAACCACATATATATAGTTATAAGATTCCTAAACTTTGTAGAATTTATAAACCCTATTCAACTCATTATAGAATAAGATTAGGACTTTAGGGTAGCTGTACAATGCTAGGACACACTTTATAAGATGCAACAAGCCCAAATAAACTTAAACTCAATAGATCACTTTAATTAGGCCAAATCATAAGATAGTACTTAATATACAATATATAATATTATGTCCACAAAAATAAATCTTACAGTCTCCCACTTGAACTAAATATTATACATATACCTTATAATTGTATACTAAACCAAATTCATATGAGCTCAAATTTTGCTATCGAAAAATCATCTTAGACAATCCGGTCCATTAATTACATAAACAGAGGATCGAAGGGACTTTTGTGCACTTATCACAACTAAACCCTAGTCACATACATCAACATAATTAAATGACATGGATCATGTGGATGCACAACATGAAAATTTCATGTTATGTGATCTTTAACATGTCTATTTCCAACTAATCTTCATTATACTTTAGTGAGATCAACTAAACATAATATCAGAAAGTAAGCACAATCAAGCTTAAAACTTAAAACTTTATAACGCAGCATTAATAATCAAATATCCATAAATGTCTGAATTAAAAGACAAACTACAAACTCCCACTAAATTGATACATCATTGGTCGACAAAACACCAATTTGCACAGTCTGCTCAAGAATGTGCTCTCTAGTAATCTGACCGTTCTAAATTCTTTTTTTAAGAACTAGGAAGTAAATGTCTATGTGCTTAGACTTTGCAGAGCTCTGTTATTGTTAGAAATTTTTACCGCTACTTTATTGTCAAAAGATAACATTAGTGGTCTTTCAATACCTTCTAATCCATTTAGCTGTGAGGATATATTTTGACGATATTTTGCAGTGATTTCCAAAAATTATTTGGGCATGTATTATAATCGGAATTGGAGTATCAGTTGATCTCTAACTAAACCAAGTCTGATGTTTGAGCGTGTAATCTTAAGTCCTTAGTGATACCGCATAACCTTTTGGTTGCTTTCCATAGAAAAATTAAAAGTAAATTACATATACGTCTGCATGAAACTCCCATTGAACCTTAGATATGCCTTAAAAGAGACTTTCAATGATACCGGAGAGAAAGTCTCTTGAATAATCGATGCATTCCTTTTGAGTAAATCCTCTAGCGATTACACAAATTTAAACTAGTCACGTTGCCATTTGAGTCCCGATTGGTCTTAAGTATCCACTTGCAACCAATAGTTTTCATACCTGAAAAATGATCCTAAATGTCGTTGTCTCTTAATGACTTTATTTACTCATATATATCATCAATCCGCTTTACAGTACTAGAACTTTGAATGATTTATCGAAAGTTGATCGCACAATCCTTAACCATTCTAAAGTTTTCTTCATGTTCAAGAAGAAAGGTAACAAAATCATGTGGAATTGCACTTCTCCTCTCTCTAGGGGATCTCCTAAATGACATTTGTTTTTAAGGTTGTTGAGATTGTTCTATATGTCCTGTTCTTGAAGAGGAAAAACACCAACTTTGTCATGTGTTTTTGGAGTTGTTTCTTGAATAATATCAGGAATGACAATCGTTGGAATAGAAACTGATTCATCTTCAAGGGCAAAGTCTCTAACCTTATCTTTCCCTCCAAACTCAACGTTCTCCACGGGCATTTTTCATCTAAAAGGACTTATTTTTGGGATCATAAAACTTTTATCCCCTTACCTTTCACAGTATCCAAAAAAATAGCAACTAATCGTTTTAGAGTCCAATTTCTTTTCATTGGACCTGGAAGGCCTTGTCTCAGTTGGACAACCCCAAACATGCAATTGCTTAGTACTAGGCTTCTTGCCCAGCCATAACTCGTAAGGCTTTTGATTGTTGCTTTAGTTGGAACTCTATTAAGAATGTAGGTTGCAATCTTTAAAGCCTTTCCCCAGACTGAGTTTGGTAAAGGAGTACGACTTATCATACTCCTTACCACATCCTTTGGTGTTCTATTACGTCTCTCGGCAACACCATTCATGGAAGGACTACCCGGCATGGTGTAATGAGGGACAATTCCATTCTCGTCTAGGAATTTAGCGAATGGCCTGGGACGTTGTTCACCTAATCCGTCATATCCGTAGTATTCACCATCACGATCAGATCTAACATCCTTAATTCTTTTGCCAAGTCATATCCGTAGTATTCACCGTCATAGCCGTAACGTGAAAAATTGTCTTGAACGTCTGAAGATCTTTCGGTACCCAATATCCTGTTGTTTGTTTGATTTTCCTTAATACACTCAATATAGATTTGAGAATCTGAAAAGTTAAGTAATCAAAAATTCCATTTGACACAAAATTTTGATTTCTTTGTTTAGATATATGACTTAAAATGCTTATGTCAGAGTGATACATAATTCTCATTGGTTAATTTTCATTTAGTACCACGAGAATTGACATGCAAAGTTTTATTACAAGAAATAATAGTATCAAGCAAATAAAGGTTGTCATGACTTGATAAAGAATCGGAACCAACTTTCTTTGAATTATAATAAGGACTAATCTGGCAATTTCCAAAAGAACAAAGATAAGAGGATCGACATGAAGTCTTCTAACAGGGAGAGTTGATCTTAAGAATCAGAACCGACTTTCTTTGAATTATAAAAAAGACTAAACTGACAATTTCAGGTCCAGATCTCAATTTTCTTGCTACAGGGAGAGTTAAGAGATCCGAGTTCCCACTCTTTTAAAGAGGTTCATCTTTTCAATCGTACAACTCTTAGTGTTTGGATCAAGTGTAACATCTTGCCAACACTGCGTAATAGGTTTAGACGCCTAAGTGGAAACCAAGGCACGACAGGAGGGAGATACAGAGTCTTAAGAATTAAACTTAGAAATAGGATGTTGAGTACATGTTCTAGCACGTTTCCTAACAGCTATGGGGAGATCAAGATTAGAAGGGTTACCATTTATGTCGGAGGAAGGAGCACATGCTGAACTAACTTTCGAATCGGGCAATTGAGGGGGTGAATTAGCATTTCCATGTTGTCTGCGGACTGTCAACAAATTTGGTCCATCAAGCCTTGGTAAATTTCAAACATGGCTTGCAATTAGGAGATGCGTCCTCTCCTCCATTTTAGGCAAAGGAAGAGGTTACAAATCTCTAACGAGGTCCAAATCTCTAGGCTCCCCTTGAGCAAGACAGACAAGAATTAGAGAAGACTCGTTTGTTTCTTCATTTTTTAAATTCTCCACCCGAAGGGATGAAAAGGGACCCAAGGAATAATGAGAAGTTGACTCCCAAAATGTGGCATCATGACTAACAAACACTCGATGAGTGGGAGAATGATAATACTTATACTCTTTTTGAGTTGGAGAATAGCCGACAAAGACACATTTGAGAGCGGGGGCATCCAACTTCCCACGCGAAGGAGTAGAGTTGACAACAAAACATCTAAACACCCAAAGTGGGAGAAGGTAGGTTGAAATATTTGTAAAACTGATGTTGTAGTCTTGAACTTGAATACACTAGAGGAAAGATGGTTAATTAAATACGATGCAGATAAAACTGCATCTCCACATAGAAAGCTAGGTACATGCATAGCAAAACATAACAAACCTAGTAACCTCTAAAAGATGACCATTCTTGCTCTCCGTTACCCCATTTTTCTTTGACAAATGTGGTAAAATGACCATTCTTTCTCTGGCTATCCTATTTTGCTCAGAAGTTGACATGTGTGATTTGATGCACACTGCCATGAGAAGATAAGTAAGACTCAAAGATACCATCGGTGTATTGTGTACCGTTCTCAGTACATTAGACTTGTACAACAACTTGAAATTGTGTATGAATTGTAATATGTAATTACTTGAAACACTCAAATACTGGATTTTTATGACGAAGTAGGTAAATCCAAGTGAGTCGTGTATGACATTCAATAAAAGTAACAAACCATCTATACCCAGAACGACCAATAACCTGAGACGGGCCCCAAACATCGTAATGGATAACAAAAAATGGAGTCATGTTCCTCTGATTACTAATAGGATAACTGAAACGTTTCTGCTCCACGTTCACACGTAAAATGGGACCCACAACATTACTTAGTTAAAGTAGGAAAAAGATATTCTAATACACCAAAAGAAGGATGACCAAAACGTCTATGCCATTGTGAAGTAGTAGGCACACTTTTCGAAACATACAATAGACTTTACCTCTGTCTGATCAATTGCTTTGTCCTGAAAATTATAGTGGAAGGACAAAAAGGTTACTGAACAATTGAGATACTCTGTACTACACATAACATATAATATATTTGCGGTGAATGATGGGGCATGTAAGACATAGTTCAAGGGTAATATGGGAGAACAATGAATAGACTTCTTCTCCATAATAGGTATAAGAGATCCATTTGTAACACGAACCATGTCCTGTTCAGACACATAGGAGCTAAACAAACTAGCAAAATCTCTTATATGATCAAAGACTCTATCAATGATCCAGGAGTTAAGAAGACTGTATAGACGAAGACCGCATAGAGAGTTCACACCGGATGTATGTGTCTCCGCTGAGAGCCGAGCACTATGCTCACGGTGTCACCTTAGGTCACTACCTCGGCCGCGACCACAACTACGACTACGGCTACAAAGGTGAGGGTGCAGGAGGAAGCACCTTCACGAGTATGCCCGGTCTTTTGAGAATGATCATAGAAAAGTGAACTCCTATCAACAAAGGAAGATGCTATTGATGGGCCAACAACAGTAACAAGAGTAGCAGCAAGGACCGAATGATTAGACGGCTCCACATGAGAAACTATTATATGTCGACAAGTTTCCTCCCCTTGAATATGAGCATGGGCAGTCGGAACATCAGGGAGTGGAACTCTTCTAATCAACTTTTCCTTAATGGGATCATAGTAGACATTTACACCAGCTAGAAAATCAATCGGTCGGTCTTCTTCTACAATCCCCTGTCCATCTTTTATACATTCTGCTCTAAAGGTGCGATAATGATCCAGTTTCGTCCACTATCCTGTCAGTTCATAATAATACTCGGTTAGTGACTTGTTACTCCAGACTGTCTCATGGACTCTCTTTCTAATCTCATAAACCTTCGAATGATTCCTAGAATCAGAGTACGTCTGTGCTAAAAAGCTTCATATTTCTTGAGCAGTGGTAAGAAAAAGTTAACTATTCCTACTACTGTATTTCATAGAGTTAAAGAGCCACATTTTCACTATAATATTGTCTATTCCCAATCATCAAGTTTCGGATCATCATCCGCTGGTTTCCTGGACCTTCCATCTAATAAATTTTTGAATTCTATTGGTTTTAAACGAAAGGAAACAAGCTTCCGTTCATGTTAGATAATTTGACCCACCCAAATTCATGCGGCTAAGAACGAGGGATGAGCTTAAGTGAACTCCTCGGCTAGCAACACCATCACTATCTTTGAAAATGGGTTTATCTTCTTCTGACATGGTAAGACAAACACTCCTCAATCACAATAACGAAAAAATAGATCAGATTTCAATCACAATAATAAAAAATAGACCAGATTCCAACCACAAAAAACCAGTGGATTCAGTCGAAAAGATAGTACTTAGGGTCAACTTTGAATAGTTTCACTAAAACACCCAGAAATACTAATCAAACACTTACAAAACCTATAGATCCATAACGAGGAGGAAAAACTGAGCTCAATGTGAAAAAAATGTGCCGGAAAAGTGACCCACCCACCGGCAAGGAAGGCGCGACTCCCGGAGCTCCGACAGGTCTGTCGGCGTGTGGCAGGTCTGCCAGAGGTGAATTTTTCACGCCTGGCTCGGGTTTTCGAGGCGATCACGATGGTGTTCTCGGATCTCCAGGGGTTTCTCTCTAGAGAGAGAGAGAGAGAGCTGAAATAGTTTTCTAATATCTAATATTGACAAAGGAGAACAACACTATACTATTTCTACCACATTTACATGTTAAACTAAGCACCCCCGGAGTACAAATTCTATATTATATTCACCCATTCTTCCCATTATTCCTGACATAACATGTGTCGTACATTATGTGAATTTCAAAATATCTGTAATGCAATTATGAGTTAGATTTTAATCCCATCCGACGGCTCTGCCTCTCCTAGTACATGTCTACGCAGCGGGGTTTGAGACGCCTATGCATTCATTTTGAACCAGGACTTTCTGGCAGCTTTAAGGAAATAGCAAGCATGAAATGTTTGACAGATGTAAAAAAAATGAAAGAGCATATAGTTAATGACAATATCAGCTTTGGCCTATTGACAGATGAACACATTAAATAGCTCAACAATGGACTGACACAAATATTATATACTCCCTCCGTTTTGGGCAAAGAACACTATTCCATTTTGGGAGTTTCATTCGTAGATTCCACTTAAATGAAACTACACATGCTTGGTTTTTTATCAATTTTTTTCTTTCTTGTCCAAACTTATGATATTTTCCTTCCATATTGTAGAAAAGCAATACTAAATTCAAAGAAATTTATATAAAATACAAAGTAGTAAGAAGTACAAAATAAAAAAATTGACTTTCAAACGTGGCGTCTTTGCGGAACAGAGGGAGTATATACTCACTCGCTTACTTGACCCCTTGTAGTTGATGTAATTTGTTGTGTGTGTTAGCTTTAAAAGTTTTGTATTTATAACTCTCCTTAAGTGAAGGCAGTGCAAGGGGTAAATGGATCAAGGTGGTCCAGCCAATCACACTTCAACAAGGGTACAACGATGTTGTATTAATATCCCAGACAGTGGGTTTGCAGGTAATATAACTTAGAGATGATACTCACAAAGATTTGAGACTACAAAGTTGTTTTATAGTCCAGTACAATACAAGTTTGTGCAACGCTTGAATCTTTTCTGTAGATAAGAATTCACCTTTGTGCACCAATTTTTGTTTTGTAATTTATCAATGACCAAATATGGATAGTGTCTGGCGCCGAAGTTTTTTGCGGTGACTTTTCCTAAATGGAATACTTCCTCCGAATCATTCTAACATGTCTCTAGCAAATTTGAGGCAGTGCTTCTATGTTATTTCAGATTTCAGTTGTTTCCATAGCTTCTTCTACAAAATAAAACTGTTTTGGTCTTTTACCACTTTATCTCTATCGTTGTGAAGTTTTACAACTTATGCAAAAGCTTACATTGTCTGTGAGAGGCACAACCCTGTGTATCAAGTCTCAACACTCACACTCGCATGCAAGACAAAACCAACATGCGTTACTGGTTAGCGTCACAAACCAACCTACACACATGATTGTGTGCCAACATGAATGAGGGAATGAATGAGTTGGTAGTTGACAAGTGTAAAGTATCATTTGAGCCAGTGAAATTTACATAGTTCTTCTTTCGCATTTGGTCTTTCTCTTGAGAAATGCTTGTTCCGTAACATTCAGTTTTTATTTTTTATTTAACTGTTACTATTTGTCCTTCAGAATTATGGTGCTTTCCTGGAGAAAGACGGGGCTGGGTTTAGGGGTCGAATTCATCTTACCGGTTTGAAGAATGGGACTATGGATCTCACAGAGACATCATGGACTTACCAGGTTCTTTTTTGATGAATTGCTTCTTCAGATTCCCTCTATATATTTGAATACTTGCTAATTCATGTCATTAACAATATTTACTTCCCATTTACCCCAACCCTTATTATTTATTAAATATGAGTTACAAGAGTAACAAGTAGCACTTAAATTCCGGGAGATATCTTCAATGAGATATAGTTTCTCCTCAATATTATCTCTGATGAGACTTGATCCCCTTACTCCCGTTAGAACAGAGAAGGGGATGCCGCTAAACCAAGAGGCCATTGGTATCTATAGCACCATTGTTTCCTTGTAGATCTTTGAAACTAATTTATGTTGCTATGCGTAGTGATAACTTCTCATGGCATGAGCACATGTAGACACTGTTTTTCATTTTGCCGTTACGAAATTTTCCTGATAAATTTCAAGATTCCATTCACTTCACATTTTCCCATCTTTAATTTTGTTTACATATTCACAATTCGAATTTTAAGTTGTCTTTAAACATTATAGGAACATCTTATGCTGGTTATTACTTTAACATGTACTTCACATAGTTATTGAAGGCACATGGGCATCAAGGCGCCAAAGGGTCACCAGGGGCCTAGGTGCAAGGCGGTTGCTAGCCCAAGTGACAAATGCTAATATAAATGCTAAAAGAATTATGTTTTTCAACATTAGCCATTAATCAAACGCACGTGTTAACCAAAAATATGTCAATAAATTTATAAAATGTTGGAAACAAATAAAAAATGTCAATACAAGTAAACATCAATCTGAAATCCTAATAAATGATGAATAAAATCAGCCAAAATGCGTGAACAAACAAAGTATTCAATATTCACTACAACTCAACTCAACTGAGTGTTTGTCCCAATTACTTGGAGCCGGCTACTTGAATCCTATTTTGTCATTTAGTACGATCTAATGCCAAGTCATCGCATAGGTCACAATTGTTCGTGTCTTCTTGTATTATGGATGTTGAAATTAACTTTGGTGTACACCTATTCCTAGTTTGATTTAGATTGGAAGTAGCTTACTTGCTAACCGGTGTATACAGAGGCCTAAGTAATATGTGTTCAGAGCATCTTAAGCGATTTTCTCATTTTGTAGACCATAGGAGCAACTTTTACCATCTCTCATATTTGTTAATTACGATCATATCTTTTCTAGTTTTACACATCCATCTTAGCATTCACGTTTTTTCCCACTAATCTTGTTAGAATGTTCTTTCTCAGGTGCCCAACATTTAGTTTGGTATAGTAGTGCAGGTCCAAACATTTGAACCTCTTTTTGAACTTGAGGGTTGGTGGTGGACCAATATCACTCTTTGCTAGGCGTGCTACTACTTGACAGCAAAGAAAAAGGTTCAAGGTCATCTTGATGATCCCAAAGCTCTTTCTAAATGCAACAGTTAAATCGCAAACAGTCTAGCCTACTTAGAAAGACACTAATATGTTGCGTGACATGACTTTTAATCAAACGATTAGGCTGAGAGCATGGCATAATCTCTGTGTGGGTTTGGTTAAGTAACTTTTAGAGTCCTTTCCTTATGGGTGAGAAAAATTTCCCGATTTTACGAAATCTTCCGGTTCCGACAGGAAATTCCGTTTCCGATTTATCCCGCATGTGTATTGGAAATTAAATTAATAAATCCCAAATTCTGGCGACGGGATCGGGAATAGTTCCATTTTTTCTGAAACCCGAAAATTTTCCAAATCATTCTGATATATCAAAGCTATGTAGTTTTCTCTTATATATACATGAATTTAGCTTTCTATCTTGTTCAATATTTTATTTTTGTTGTCCTTAACTTAATAGCTATAATATTTTTCTTTTGATATCTTCTTGAGCTAATTAAAATTAATCTCTACTGTCAAAAATGTAAAAGCAAAAAACTAATGCATTGAGCTAACTCGAAAAATATTAAATTTAAGTCAAATGAGATTTTCCCGATCCCGAACCGATCCCGATCCCAAAAGTTTCACAAACCCGAATGGACTTCACGAACTATTTTTAAAATATGTTTGAGACGGAAACGAATTTAGCCTTTTTCCATCCCATCCCTTCCCGTCCCGAACTCACCCCCACCTTAACTGCACAAAATGGTGGGGAGTGTGTGTGAGTACATGTTATCTGGACTGAAGTCCAAAATAGCAGTTGGTAATCCGAGTCGGATTGCAAGATTACACAATTTTTGGGTGTTTAAGAGTAGAATAATGGTCTAATACTCAAATGATTTTAAAATATACACAATTAATCCACAAATGTGACAATGGTGTAAAACTCAATTAAACAAAAAGGTTTTACTAGTTATCTATGAATGAAGGTCTGGTCGTGCTCCTGTGAGACAAATTGAGAGGAGTGGTTGCAGGTCGCTTCAATCGCAGGCAGTATTGGGCTTCGGGCAGTGAAGCTCTCGGTAACTAATGGGCTTCTTCTTTACCGAGCGGAGATGTGATATTGGAAGCTCTGAAGAAAGAAAAACTAGCTGAAGTTCTTAATACATCAAAGTTTGCAGTTACGCAATCGACGAATAAGTGGAAAAGTTAGATAAAAGTATCCAAAAATGTAGTAAGAAGTGTTTGTGTTGATTGAGTGAAGACTGATTACAATTTGTGGCTACATAATTCCCTAGTTTCTAGCCTTTACTACTACTGTCGCGCCCCGAGTCCCGTGACGTCACGTTCCTCGAGGGGTGACGCAACGATACACAAATACGATACGCGGAAGCGATTAACAATAAACCCTAATGATGACGATATCATATGCTTCTTAACCAAAAGACTATCTTGGTTTTCTTTTTCCATTATCCTTTAGGTTTCAAAGTTCATAACATATATACATACAACTCTCATATAACCATAACCACAACTATCTACTGACATACATACATATACACATACACGGTTTACAAGTGTGTACACTTGAGTGTCACGCCAAGAGTTATGAGCTACAAGCTCGTAGGAACCAAAAAGAATATCTATACACGACCCCTAAGGCGTCTCATGATGCTCCCAAAAGATCCACGAGCCCAACCTTGTGACCTGCGAGAGACAGAAGACGGAAAACATAGAATACACAAGGGGTGAGCTCAATAGCCCAATAAGAAGTCCGCCAACGTGGCTAGGATACAAGTGTTTAG
>JAOTQG010109972.1:0-12070 GCA_025631175.1 Iris virginica
TTTGGACTTACACCCCTAGTTTAGATAGTCCATTCATTACTGAGCAAAAAGATATGGGCTTAAGGTCCATCCTTCATGTAGTCCTATAGTGATCGGAAACTCGCATGCCATGGTTCTAACCAACATCGATGCCTCTATCATTTATATGTTTAATAACCTCAATATTTCTCACTTTTAACGCTTTCTCTTATAGGATCAACCAATTTACCTCCCTATGGACTCTATCGTATGCTTACTCTAAGTTAATAAAGACCATATGTACATCCTTTTTTCCTTCCCTATAGCGTTCTGGCGTTCCTTCCGTCTTGTTGTCTCCTATAATCTACTTTCAACTATTCTCTCCCAAAGCTTCATTGTGTGACTCGTTAGTTTAATACCTGGATAATTAGTGCTGCTTTGAACGTCATCTTTATGTTTGTATTTTGGTACTACAATAGGAAATTTCACTAGGCCATTAGGGTGACACACAGACATGTATGCAAGCACGCACATATATTTTTGGCAGCGAGGGAGCGATGCCTGAAGATTACCACTTGCAGTGGAGAGAATGAGGAATGAATGGAAGATAAGGGGTAGAACATGATGTGGGGAGAAGATGTCTACCTCTTTGAGGTTGTGCCAAGCTAAGAACACTCGGTTATTATCATTATCTTTGATTAAATACATCACATTACTCTTAATGCAGGTTAAAACATCAAAGGGAAATTCGATGTAAATCTATTCTTTTCATGAGCTTGCATTGACGTCTCATATGGATCTTGTTTTGACGTCACAATTTTTAGTGATACTGGTGGCTTTAAGATTTTGATGAACACTTCAAATGCTACAATGCACTGTGTCCCGAATTAAAGGGATGGGGGGAGAGGGAGATAGCTAGAGTTGGAGAGGGGGTGATGGAGAGGGAAAGGCTTTCACTAGTATAAGCTGGATAAACAATAGGAGTGATTAAAGAGTTGTTGATTCGATGCCTATCTATTCTTTTGTGATTGATATGGCTCTAGAGTTTTGTATTATGATCCAATCGATCATGGTTTCTCTGGTCGCATTCCATTTCTTTTGATGATGAGATATCCTATAGAGTTTGAGCATAATGTCCAAAGATAATAATGTCGAACGATTTCAAAAATTGGCGGAGTGTGAAATAAACGGAATCAAGAGATTGTGTCAATTGTGCTAAGCGATGATGAGAAGACAAAGACCATGTAAGTAGCTCGGCGCGAGGATGTTGATCAACACTAAGTAACTAGTGATGGGAATGCAAAGCAATTGTAACTTGCCGGATCTATCGAGGAAAGTAGTAGAGGAAAAGAAGAATTGAATCATGCTTTGAGTTCAGAATCGCTTGATCCGATACTGAAAGAGGGGAAAAGCAGAGTGAAATCGGAGGAAGAAGAGAGGTGAAGCAGAAACAGTTTGGATATTTTTTGCAATATAGATGATCCATGTACTTTTTTCGATTCTATAGATAGTTTCTGATCTTAGCAAAGGGGATATCAATGGTACAAAGTACGCCTCATGTGGACATAATCTGCGAGATAGCCGTTAGGTGGAAGTAATCATGTCATCGTTTGAGGATGAAAATGGAAATTCAACTTTTTCCCTCTTCTTCTAATTAAGATACTAACTTTTTGATCTCCTTAATTTGTCTCAAGTTTAAATTCTTTTCTACTTTATTTTATTCTATTCCTTTCAGATAAATTGCTCAACACTTGTTTTCTTTTGTTACGTATATTGCCCCCACCGTTAAATAATCACATGACTCGTCACATGACTTTAAGATGAGGGGCAATGTAGGAAAACATAAGAAAATAAAGTGTTGAGCAGTTTATCTGAAAAGCATAAAATAAATAAGTTTTAAACTTGAGACAAATTAAGGTAATAAAAAATTAGTATCTTAACTTGAAGACGAGGGAAAAAAAAGGTTGAATTCCCATTTTTTATCCTCAGAAAATAAGTCACTACTTAGCAGTGGAAACGGCTATAGATAGCGGAAAGACCGATTATGTCCACATTAGGCATAATTGTACCATTGATATCCCTTTGCAAAGATGAGTGACTACCTACAGAATCACGAAAATAGATTTGAGTGGTTATCGAATTCTATATAGTCCGCTTTAACTATGCCCAAAATGTACCGAAACAAAAATTGATGATTTAGAACCTCAAAATCATAAATTTCTTATAGTAAGCTAATTTAGTTAACAATATATGACAATTTGGATTCATTTTCATTTTTAATTTTGGGGTCGGTGCATTACTTTTGTTCAAGGCTTGCATCGTTGCATAGCATATTCCCTAAATTCTTTTGTGGCACAAACCAAGAGAATGTATGTATAGTAACTAGGGCCGATGTGCTATCATACAAAATTAAAGGCAGCAGTGTATGATTCTCTGTGAAAAAGACAATATATCATGAATTGTTTGCTCTGTAGCTCTGAAAATGTATTTTTTTGATAAACTCCAGTCCTTCATAATACTGTGTTAAGCAGGAGGGATTTACTTTTCGGCACTGCTTTTTGTAATCTACAGGCTGCTCATGTTATTTCTCTATCTTGGTGCTGCCAAAAAGTGGGTAGTTTGCTATCACCATTCGGAATCATTCTCTCTACCTTTTCTATTTTATGGAGGAAGTTAAAAAGATTAAAAAGAGTTAGCTCTATCATGTTGCTGGTAAGTTTGCCAAATGCCAGCTCACTGAAGCTGCCTTTCGCTATTCAGCAGTCAGTATTCTAAGTTCGGTCTTTGTTCATCTTCTGCTTTGACCTCATCTCTCCAAGAACTGTAGCTAGGGCTATGCGGGTTTTATTTATATTCGCACCGCCCGCATACAAATTTGTACCTGCACCGCTTTATCCGCGGGTTGGTTGGGCGGGTTATGCAGAAACGGTCACCAAAAAATCAATTGCCCGATCCAATCTCGTGTGCTCCTTCGTGACTTCCACCTTTAACCTTTCTAACTCCCGCTCCCAACTCCAAGTCTAATTTATACAATTATAGGCTATACAATCCGAAATACCAATCCGGCAATTGGCTCAGTCACTCAATCTCGATCCATGCAAGCGAAACGACCGAAACTAGTACTAGGCTCACTTTCAACAAAACGAACTGAGCTAATATTCAGCTCACATATTCAATGTGCTGCTCCCAACAATCTTAATGCCTGATACAGAGCGTCAACTTCTGAAGCTGGACTCTAATTTGAAACGAGATGGACAGATTGAATGCTCAGGCAACTGAATTTTCCCTTTTTAACCTACTGGGCATGAATATTCAGTTCTGCATACTGTAGTACAGGGAGCGAAATCAAATACCCCACGCCCGGAGAGCGACGACGTTCCACTTCTTGATCTCGAAGCGCTTGGATTTCTTAGAGGAAGATGAAGTCAATGCAGTGGAAGAAGACGGTCCGGCTGCACCTGCGGAGCCCTCGCCGGCAGGAATCATGGTAACGGTGGTGTCCAAGGAAGCCATGGTTGAACCAGAAACGAAAAGCTAGGGCACAGATATCCAACGGAATTCGGATTTTTGATTGTGTGAAGAGATTTTAGGAGGCTTCGAGTCGGACTTGGAAGCTGAATTAGCTTGGAATTTGGAAAAGGCCGGTAATTGTGGTCGTAGGCCCAATGGGCTAGATGGTGCCGTGGTCAAATAACTCAATTGGAGTGAAATCCTAATTGAATCTTATGCGGGTATGCGGGTAAACCCGCATAAAATATGCCAACCCGCATACCCGCCCGCCTAAACAGTTGACCGCCAATTCCTGCACCTCTTTACTCGCGTAACCATTTAACCTCAATTTTTCGAGTTGTGCGGTGCGGGCGGGTTGAACAGGTCGACCCGCGTAAGCAACAACCGTAAATGTGGCCACTGAAAAGTAACCAACTTATTGTTTGAGTCAGGCCCTACTGGACCAGCCGTAAACACATTGGATCATGAGTTAGTGTACATAGCACAGAGGTAAGTCTTGCAGAGGCCTGATTTTTCCTTCTTGTAGCGATGTATTTTCTGCAAGCACCAAAATGAATCAACCGAAGCTGTAAAATGTTTTCAAGAAGGAGGTCACAAGGTTGAAAGAGGTAAGTTCCTGAGGATTGTTCAAGAGGTTTTATTGACTTCATTTAGCGATGAGGTGGATTCCCTTCATGTTCTACAAAGTTGTGAGGAGTTTGGTCAGGTATACATGATAAGATCATTACTTTTGATGACAACCGATAACTTTAGGTTTTGACTTTATTTGGGTTTGCAAGGAGGTTGCCTTGATGGTGTGGAAATGATTTCTTCTATTTATGGGCTTGGTATAAGGAAAGGTGACAGGTTGGCTTTTTCTGGTGGAGGCAATCAAGTTGGATAGTTTGAACTTTGAAGGCGTCTGAAATCAAACTTATGTGGATTGTATATGTGTTAGTACAAGGTTGTGGTCTGGGTGGGGTTGGTGGTTGGAGATTTCAGCTTCCATGTTTAGATGGTGATTGCTATACGTGTATCCACCTGAGTAATATCTATTGACCATCTTAACTTCAGAAAGGCTGATATTTTGGAAGTTGAAAATTATTAATGCTGAGAGTACTTGGCTTTGAATGCAGGAAATTCGATTACCTACAAACCTCGATCACCAAGCGCTGGTTTTGGTCTCCCAGCAAGTATATAGTAGTCACAAATTGTTGATTTGGATCAAATTTTTACACAATCATTCTTCTGCACCTTAGCTAAAAGTTAATAATTTACATCTGCACAAGGCTGTGGACAGGGGAATCAGGGAAAGAAGGAATGAATTATTGCATCCATGTGTTAACCATCGTTTCTCTCCCCATGTCCATCCTTCTGTATTGATGCTAGGTTAACAACTGCTGGTGTTGCCTTATGGGATGAGCTGTTGAGATGAATTTCTACAATTGGAGTTCAGTGGATGTGTTCATATGAGGCTCTGTTCTAGATTCTCTGTATGTAGGTTTGTTGTGGGGTTGGGGTCTTACGGTTGTAACTTCTTCCTTAATGAAGTATGTTCGGTTGTGTGAGATAAAATTTGATTATTTTTTGGAGTTTCTTTGTTTCTGTTTTTGTTTCATGCAATTTTAGTGCTCAAGGGACCTTATCTAAAGATAGTGTCATAGTTTGATAAAATAGCATCGAATAGTAGTTTCACTTTCAGGTGGATACATGTTCGTCTTTCTTATAGAAGTTTTAGGTGGAATTCAGGGTTTTCTTTTGGACTGACAATCAGGTTTCAAACTACGTCATCTGGTGCGCACAACCACCCAGTAACACTTTAGCTGTATTCTATTTTGATATCCAAAAGTGCACATAGGATTAACCGCTCTAATCAATTTCTTATTCCATTTTCTTAGTAATTATAGAGTGTCCTCAAATGCTCAGCATACGTGTTACCTTTCTCTGTAACCTCTTTAGTCTCCTAGTAAGGACTAAATTATTCTAGTAATTTCTTTCAAGAATGTCCCACTCTTTTATCGATAACCTCCATCATATTACCAGAATTCCTATCTGGCATTGGTTGATTTCATGCATGGAGGCATTATACGGTTTTATGCCACCTAGTCATGATTGGAACCAGCATATCGCGAACCAGATGAAATGATTTTTCACATTTAGTATTACCTAATTGACAATGTCTTGTGTTTATACGAAAAAAGAGCAAGGGCGGTAATTTTGTAGAATAGTCTTGCCATTGCTTGCTAAACCTCACAGCCTTTTGTAAATTCTAGAACTAAAACACTCTAAAGCGATGTGGGATCTGGGTAACCTAGATACTAGGATTTGTCGTTTGTTCTATTGGTTAGGTATATAGCATGTGGTTAAGTAATAGCATGTAACCCTGCATTTGAATTTATGTAGGTAGGTAATAGAGCAGAATACATGAAAACAGTTCTTAATGCAGAACAGATGGATACACCTAATTGGAAGGAAGTGATTGGGAAAAACTCTTAGAAGGCAGAGAACACTTTCACCAATAGATGGTTGAGAAAGGGTTGAAAAAATTGTTTATCAGGGTTTATGATAATTTAGCCACCAACCTGTTTCACATACAAGAAAATACCATCCAACAAGGTCAGTTTCTGTAATTCTCAATTCTGCAACAGTACTCCTTGGAGCTAAAATCACATGATATGTGTTTCAGTCCAAAAGTTTTTGCTTCGTACCATTATAAGCAAAACTTCCTCAGTGGGAACATTTTTACGCTAGAGGTATGACTCACTACTGATTCTATAAGTACTTATTGGAGAGAATATGATATGAATGGGGGTCTATTTACTGAAATTACCTTGACCTCAGAAGTTGGGCTTGTCAATTGGTGATGCTCCTCTTTTGCTTTGTTGTAGCGATCAATCACCGATCTCATGCTGATAAAACAGTAGAAGCAAATTTAATTAGAAGAATACTCTACAATGATCGAACATTTTCTATACAGGATCTCATTGTCAATAGTTGCTAGCAGGTGGACCAAAATGACTCGGTCAATGAACACACTTCAACAAGATTATCTGTTTTGATTCCTACCCTTATCTCCTGCATATCATTTCTGTCATGGATTATAACAACTGCACAAAACGTACGTAAGTAGAAGGGGTTAGGATCTAGAATTGAGCTTGTATATTTCTATGTAAACTGCCTTGCTTGGTGCATGCGTTGGTTCCTCGTGCTTGCATTTTCTTGTTCAAGAGAGATGCACAAGAATCTAAACTTCTGTGGTTGCTGTGGGATGTTCGGAAGGAAAGTCAGTAAACATCTACATACAGCTAATATTAATACATGTCGGCATATATTACACCTGAACTTCTGATTCAGATGTGGTTAATATTCAGCAAGAGGCAAGGTGCTTAATGGGATTTGTCATCAGAGAAGTTTCTGGCTCACCGCTCTCAGCATGCAGGGGTTACGTCACCATGGAATCTGAATGCTGATATTACACCGATGAAACATGTATGCTTTTGAAGTACGGGTGAAGACTGAAGAGGTTCTTTTATTGCCTAATTTTTTTGACGTGCATAGAGTAAAAGGTTGCCGAGCAAGAGGTGGCATAGCAGTGCGGCTAGCACTCTTTCACTCATTGTTTCTCGGAGAGAAAGAGCTAGATGCACCAGTAGTGAGAGGCCCCTTTTTTTTCCTTCGTATAAGGTGATGGCAAGTTTGTGGTAAATGGGTGTGAATTGAAAGTTTGTCGATATTTGTTGATGCTCATATGTACATGTTTTCTGTATCTAGGTGACTTGCCATTCGGGAACTTAGTTATCACCATCTATCCTGCATAAATCCATTACAAACTTGTCAAGGTCTAGTTATCACCATCTATCCTGCTTAAATCCATTACAAACTTGTCAAGGTCTGATATGTATACATGGCAAAAATATGGTGGTCTAAATTCAAGGAGTGGCTTATAGAGGTGAAAGAGATGGGTGTCAAATGCGTCTCATCCGTTGTAATGAGCAATATTGAGCATCACTCTCTTTCTATACTAGGCATCACATTCTTCCCATACTAAGCATCACTTTCTTCCTACATACTTGAGTTTTGCATTGATGTCAGTATCTCTTGTTACACATGATCCGATTCTCTTAGAAAGGGTTGATGGGGAAGATATTGCTGGCGAAGAAAAAAGCATTAAATTTGGGGTTTCTGGGACCAATACTATGGGCTTTCAGAATATACTTTTATAAAAAGTTGAGCATCGAAAGTATTGCTGGCAAAGAAAAAAGCATTAAATTTGGGGTTTCTGGGACCAATACTATGGGCTTTCAGAATATACTTTTATAAAAAGTGGAGTAGCGAAAGTGTTAGATGAATTTGATGGGGTAGTTCAATGGTAAAAATAGGGTGTAAGATTGGTACATATGAAATCAACCTTGTTTGAGATTTCAATAATTTTTTTTTTCACCTCCAGGATATGCTAACCGCGAGTCTTCCTCAATGGTTGAAATTTCACATCGTTGAGGATTTGTATCTTGCGAGGATCTAAAATCTCATGGTAAGGAGACTTTTGTATAGTAATCCTATGATAGAATAGAAAGAAAAGAATAGTTGATACTTATGTATGACATGCCACCATCGATCTGCACTCGGCTACGAGGATCCGACACGGGTGCGGATCGGGGTGTCGGATCCTTCGAAATTGTAAAATTTACACCAAATTAGTGTAAAACAGCCACACCCACGTCGTGCGTGTCGGAAACATGTATTTTGGCAAAAGTGAAGGGTCGAGGTAAAATAGGCCATAATAGTTGAGCGGAGACTTTTGTATACTAATCATGTGATAGAAGAGAACGAAAAGGAAAGTGGATGCTTATATATGACATGCAAAATAGTTGAGCGGAGACTTTTATGTACTAATACTCCGAGATAAGAGAAAGAAAGGAAAGTGGACACTTATGTATGACATGCCGCAATAGTCGAGTGCAATGGACGTTAAGAGGGCTCATGGGAAATGTGTTGGGGGTAAGGAGATTAGCTGGCATGCTAAGGCCATGATAGGATGTTGCAACCACAAATATGGTTGTTGAGTGCTGCGGGTACAGGTCACCTCTTGGATCCCACTTAAGGGAATATTGATAGGGACATCAAGATTTAATTGTAATGCTCAATTTTCACATGGATAGATGTATAGGAGAGAATGGTTGTTTTTTAGCCCGTATTGGCCCTGCCACAGACAACATCGTAGGTCTTTCACGTGTTCTCTAGTTTGCATTTTGTGTTCTCGCTCATAAGCTGACAATGCACTTAAAGTTCACCTATGATTTAGATGTGCGAGGTTTGCTCCTTTAGCAACAAACTCCCTTTTGTTGCTTTTGACATGCGTAGTTATTAGTCTCCCTTCCCTTCGCTATATTAATTAGTCGTGCACGCCGTTTGGGTGATGAGTTTTTAATGTGCTCTTAGTTTCTTGATAGAATAGTCGTGTAGTTATTAGTCTCCCTTCTGTAAGGAATTAGAGTTGGTTGTTGATGCTAGAGTGGAAAAGCTATTGCCGGAAAGAGTTTCGAGTAAGGAAATCTAGAGCTAAGTCATTGTTGGTATTGGTGGTTTGGTAGATTAGATTAGATAATAAGGACATCCTATGCGTCAATATGAAGATTGTCCTCTCCATGCCCAATTAAAAAACTTGGCAACCTTGTGATGATACTCCTACCATGTTGGTGTTGCATGGCAATACAAAACCTTAAGGAGGATGGCTGGGAAAGAAGCGACACAAGCACCAAAAACCTTCTGCATTTGTGACCACAGAAGCATCAGTTCTTCGAAACAAGGTGGTGAACAGGTTTTAAGCATCCTGTTTCGTCAAAGATTGTTTTCTTGAGTTAGAAATCGATCAATATAGCATTAAGTACTTAAATAAGGAGAATATGAGGTAAAATAAGGAGAATTTATGGTTTGGATCCCACTTTTTTGTAGCTCATATTGTGACAATGTATGTACTTCAAATAGGCTTATGGATTGGGAGCACTTAATGCTCTTTCCATGTAGATTGGCTTTTGTTTTGACAAATCTTCATGGTAGGACTTAAATAATTACTACTCTTGTCCCACTATCTGGCCTTTGTTGGGTGCTGTTTCTTTTTCGTAAGAGGAGATTGTTTTAGCTTAGGTCATTGCTGGTACTAGTTGATAGTAGGGGTGCTAGCGGACCGAACAGTTCATGAACATGAACTTGTTTGAGTTTGGCTCGCATAAAGTTCGTTCGAGTTTAGGCTTCTTGTCAAACGAGTCAAACTCGAGCTTTATGTAGTTGGGGTTGTATATGTTCGCTAACTTTTTGGGCTTGTTAATAATAAATTGCAAAACACTAGGGACTTGTAAGTAAATAAATATCGTTTAGATCTAATACTTCCAAGTGAGAAAGATTGAGCAATCTCTAAGTCTCTCTCCCCCCACCCCACCCCACCCACCCGTCCTTTGTTTTCACATGACCCTTTCTCTTCATCTCAATATCCCTACCCACATAGAAGAGAGAAATCGAAGATTAAAGATAGAGGAGATGCTATGCTGGAGAACGACTGAGGATGAGTTTAGGGATGAGTTCTGACGATGACGTATCTTTCTTTAGATCTGTGAATGGAGCCATCTTTTTCATTTTTTTTTCCTCATCGTTTGATATTGTTACAGATTTGATTTGATTTGATTTGATTTTGATTGTTCATGGTTAACATTGTTGGAAGTTTTTGTCAGATTTGACAGCAGGAATTATGGATCTAGGGATTGTTTTGAATTTGGGAGTCTGATTTATTTTACTTCCTATTCTTCTTCATTCTTTGTGGTTGGGTTACTGAATAAGCCTAGACATTGTTCTGCCAGCACTCGTAGCTAATAATAATGGACAAGGATGGAAGTTGTATCCACTTGGCGGGTGGATGCAACATGAGGAAGAGGAAAGTTAAGGCAAGATTTTGAAGTTGGTGTTGCCTTGTGTGAGGAGGGAAGGGGAAGGGGGAAGTTATGATGCTATGGTGAAAGAAATTGTATGTGGAAACAACTGCCTGGGAGGGACTAAATTTTGGATTATAGGTGATCAAAGATGGTTCAGAGATGCAGTATAGCATTGTTGCAACCTGTTTTAGAGCTAGGGTGTTTAAAGCAGTCTCTCTTTAACTTTCCACCTGTAGATGCAGCCCATTTGCTATCCAGGACACAGTGAAGGTCCTCTACGAAGAAGTGGCTTGTTTGTCATACTACCTAGTTAGATCCAGTACTTGCTTCTAGCCTAGTTATTATCGCTGAATTGATCCTATTGTTTGGTGGAGTTTGCCACCCGACTGTCACAAGTCATTGACATAATCACATATTCTCATATATTTTTCACTTACGTCATCACATACGTATACTCATTGGTATACTTCACAGACACACGAATTACAATATCTGTTTCTCACCTGATCTGGTTTTTTGATGGTAAACCAATTTGTTCATTCATTCCATTTAGTCCCAAACTCACATGGAACAGGTTTGGAATATTTGTGGGATCATTTGGAGCTGAATGGCCAACTTTAGATAATTGCAATTTCATGTAGAAACCTCGGTTGAAAACCGAAATTCTGATTCCCAAATTTCGATGACGTCAATGTAATAACTTTTTACGCCTTTAAAGTTACCTTCAGTAGATTTTGTCAATTTTAATATTCTCTATGGAGTGTAACTATCTGCAAGTAGCAGGACATTAGAGTGGCAGTAAAGGGTTCAGTGATGATGTGTGCTTCACAGATTTAGCATAAATGTTACAATTTTATCACAAGCGAAGGACATGGAACAAGGAGATATATTTTGCTTGGATGGTCCGGAGGAAGAAAGTTTTCCTTATTTAAAGTAAATAGAACTTAGGTTCATATAGTTTGTAATCCAGATGTACATTTTTTTTCTTTTCTTGGCAGCAATATTTTTGTATTAAACCTCTTATGCGGTTTGAACAGCCGACCTCCTACTTTGAGAGGGGAGACATATACCCTTGAGCCACAAGTCCATTGGGTTAATTCAGCTATACATAGATAGCTAGGTTTTCTTATATCGTTTAGGCTTGGTCCTAGTTCTCTTTTTTGTAGGGGTTTTCTATTAAACCAGGTTTTGAAGGTTCTTTATTGCATTTGAGAGTTCATTTCTAGAATTGTCTTATGCTTTTCTTTGTCTGGAAGTCTAAAACAATATTACTCCCTTTGTCCGGTAATAGATGATCCTTTAAATATTAAAATTTGTCCCATTGATTTTTTAGGATTTTTAGTTTTTTTTTTTCATATTTTTCTAATTTATCCTCCTATTCTCCCAACTATCCATGATCATTAATTACTTTTATCTCTTTTATCATCAATAAAGAGATATTATTTAATAAGGGTGGATTTGTCAATTTAATATACTCCTTAATAAGTGTGTACAAGTCTAGAATGTAATCTATTGCGGGACGGAGGGAGTAGATGATTAGATAGTTTTCATTTCTCCAATGCTATTCCCCCCCCCCCCTTCTTTTTAGCTTAATTGTTAAATTGGTGATTTAAGTTTTGGATAATTAACAACAGGGTGGGTTGCGTTTTAAACCCTGCGATTTTCGTGAGCTCATCATTTAAGCCCACGTCTCAAAGAAT
>JAOTQG010109983.1:0-12066 GCA_025631175.1 Iris virginica
TAGAATTAGAGGAGTCATGGTACTATATTATACTTCAGGATGTAAATGTTTGAGACACGGAATTGGAATCCTTCCATTCTCTTCTCCACTGGGACATTCACGTCTGTTCTCATTTGCAGCCATTCAAAAAGCAACAGGCAACTTTGATGAAACAAATTTCCTTGGGAAAGGGGGAGAAGGCGAGGTGTACAAGGGGATGATTAAAGATGGCCGGGAAGATTGTCATGTTGCTGTGAAGCGTTTAAGATCAAACTCCTGCGAGTATGAAAAGGAGATCCAAATGCTTTCTAAGATTCATCACGCTAACCTCATCTCCCTGGTCGGGTATTGCCAACAACATGGTGAGAATATCTTGGCGTATGAATTGATGCCCAATGGAAGCCTAGCTGATAAGCTCTACCCAAAATGCCATCTGTCTTGGGAGCAATGCCTCAAGATTTTGATTGGTGTTGCACGTGGCTTGCAGTACCTTCACACCGGTACCTCAGTTGAGTCTAAAATTATTCACCGTGACTTTAATCCTGGAAATATTCTTCTAGACAAAAATCTAGAAACTAAGGTTTCAGACTTTGGGTTATCCAGGAGGGCCCCTGCAAATCAGACACGTACTGCTGTACACACTGACCGTTAAATGCACACCGGGGTACTGTGCTCCAGAACATATTTTTTTCCGCAAAATCACCTGGAGAGTAGATGTTTATGCTTTTGGTGTAGTATTGTTCGAGGTGTCGTTTAGGAAGAGACCGTGGGTATGGGTGAGATCGCTTGATGATAGCATCACTAACGCGAAGGATGTGAGTCTAGGTCGATGGGCCAAAAGGAATGTTGATGATGTCTTGAGAATGGAAATCACAAATAGTTGTCTAGAGGCGTTTATAGATAGTGCAGGAAGATGCTGGAATAAAGATCCGGAAAAACGCCCTACGATGGATGAAGTGGTGGTGAAATTAGAGAATGCCCTTAAACTGCAAAGACGTGATTTTGGTAATAGTAAAGTAGCTGAGTTTGAAAAAACTCCACAAGGTACTTCTCGAAGTAGCAAATCACCCAACTCTAGTGTTAGATCCACCAATTTTGAAAAGATTTCTCTTCAGGTGGATAAAAGTCGGAGGATACCTACCAACTACAAAACGACCTCGCAATATGGTGGTTCTGGAAGTAGATCTGCCACATCCGATAAGATTTTGCAAAATGGTGATTTAGGAAGTAGTAGATCTGTGAGGCCCAAAAAGATTTCTCAAAAGGGGCTACTGTTTCTCGGAATGCATTGTGTATACCAGGGACGAAAGATAAAGTTGTTCTATATTGTTGTCAAACAGGGGATGCGCAAATGTGTACAGATTATATCAAGGTAAGATTGTACTTGAATACATTTGGAGTTGATTTTGAAGAAAGGGACCCGACGGTGGATGGGACGTACGAAAAGGAAATCCTTCGCTTTTTCAAGCAAATCCGAAAGGAATACTGCTTGCCACAACTTTTCATAGGAGGAAAGTATGTTGGAGGAGTTGATGAGTTTATTCGACTTTCCAGCTCCAGAGAACTAGGAAAGCTTTTGGAAAAGTTTCGACATTAGATCGCGTTTCAAGTGTAAATACAGGGGGTCTAGATTGGGCCTTTCTTATTCTTATGTGTATAAATATACAGATATCACTGTTGTTTTGCTTTTGTTGCTTTGTCTAGGGGTATGCTACTGTGTACATAGGATGTTAATATTGTGCCTAGTATTCCATTAATTCATCTACTGGGACAAAGTTTATGCAATAGTAAGCGTCAACTCCACCCAATATTGCTTTTATTGCAATTATAGTTAATTTTCTTATGCAAAAGGGAAATACATAGATCGTTCATGTATTTGGGCAATTATACAAGAACGATTCGTGCATTTTTCCCGAGAATGTATTGCGGATTACTTTATTTCCATTTTCTGAGAGAGAACTTTTACTACCGTTGGGGAGGAATGCACAAAATGAACCTTTTTGTTGATCTGATTTTAGATTTCACTCAATAATGCTGCATTAATTGTCTATCAATTGGGGCTGAAAATGCAGAGATTTTTTATGCTGTTAAATAAGTCTTTTCGCAAGCCTTACTGCCCAGCTTTATGTTTGCAGCATGAATTAGTATATTGAACGAATGCTTAAAAGTAGGTATGAACACAGCAGGCATTTAGATTATAGTTAAGGGTATACCTTTCATAGCTTGCTTAAAGAGATCTGAATCTACGACATTAATTAAAAAGGGTTTGCCCATCCTTTTCAGGGAAAACTCACACTTACACCTTATATACACCCCCTTCAATTCATCCTATATGCTGTCCAGGATTCATCCAAATCTTTTCTTCCCCAATAGATACTTATTTGTCTGAGCTTCTGCTCTATAAATTTGTTTTACGTACAGTTCTTCCCAATTTATGACAAGCTAGTGATGTTTGTATAAATTTCTCCTTATCTAGTGGATTTTGATCTTGCAAATTAAGCTAAAGTAGTACTCTGTGATAGTTTCATTTCAGGTCCTTAATCTGGTAGCGAAGGCAGCTTTGTCATACAACTTGATCAGACATGTCCTCCTTTTCCTCTTCTTCGAGCTCTGTTATTTGTCACTTTACACTGAAGGAGATCAAAGACGCAACAAACGACTTTGACAAGATCCTCGGAGGAGGAGGAGAAGCAAAGGTGTATTTGGGAGAAATCTATGTTGGTGTGGAAAAGAACAAATTTCAGGTTGCTGTGAAGGTCTTACTGCAAACTTTAGTATGTTTAAAAATGAGATAACGGTTTCAAAGATTTAGCGTCCTCACGTCGTTTCTCTGGTAAGCATGTTGCCATGAACCTGAAGAGTCGAAGATCTTCATATACTTATACATGCAAAAAGGATACTTATCTGACTATCTAAAGAAGAATAGCAGTACATGTTTGTCTTGGAAGCAATGGCATCTACCTTGGTGCTGCACTGGGATTGCACACCTTCATAAGGAAACCGATGATTTACCCAGTGGGATGAATTCACCGCGACATGAAGCCAACAAATATTTTACTGGAGAGAAAATGGCCAGCTAAGGTTTCTGACTTTGGAATCCTCAAGTTGTCCCATGCTGGTCAAACCAAATCCGCCATGACACAAACCTCAAAGGCAAAATGGGTTATTTTGCGCCTGCGTATAATAAAACACATCAAGTAACAAGGGAAATTGATGTATATGCATTGGGAATGGTAATGTTTGAAGCGCTTTGTGGGCAAAAGCCATGGGAAAGAGGGGATGATGAGAGCTACTAGGGCTTTGGCCCAGCAAAATGTTGATGCCGAAATTGAAGCAGAAATCTCAGAATATTCTTTAGAGGCATTTACTGAGATTATAGGGAAATCCTTGCGACCAGACCCAAACATACCCCCTACTATGGATGCCGTGGTGCAGAATCTGCAGATTACGCTGGTTTTCCAGTAGCGTGAAGATGATAAAGACTCCGATCATGAGCGTTTTGGTGGGTTTCGTGCCAAGGCTCCAAGGTAATTGTGCCTGCATTTTCTTAATACATTTTCCTTCCTTTTCTTTTATTGCTTACTTATATAACTAGATTAATTGGTTATACTCAAATTGAGAAGTATTACAGTATGACTTAATTTGTTCTCCAGGTTTCAATGACCTTTTTTCTTTTTAGCAGTAAATCTACACCGGGCGCCAAAAATCTTGCAGAAGTTCTAATATAAAAAGTAAAAACCCAATTGACAAGTGTTTCTCGATTATTTCATTACTAAGTAGCTGGTGCTGTTAATATATGTAGTCTAATGTTAACAAGCAGTGGAGTCCGTTCAAAGATCGTCTTAGTGGTTAAAATCTAGTCCACCTGCTGAGTGGTTGCAGGTTTGAATCTCATGGGCTTAGGGGTTAGGGATCATAGGGAAACAAATGATACATCGTTGTAATAAGAAAACAAGCATGCAAATGATTTATGGTGGGATTATCGAATATAGTGTGATATGGTGTAATATGACACTGTTCACGATATGAGATGAAGTTAGATGAGTAAATATGAAATTTGTTCTAAAATGACTACTTTGCCCTTGGATGTGAAAGGCTTGAATGTGATGTGTAATATTTAAATATGATGTGAAAGGTTTGAATGTGAGGAGATAATTAAAGATAGAGGAGAGAGAATGTGATGTGAAAGGTTTGAATTGATTGGTGAGAGTGTATAGGTAAATAGGGGTAGTAGATGGAAAGTTAAAAATATTAGAATGTGATATTGAGTTATATGAAAAGTTAGTGATCAAATATGGTCATATAAACCATATTTTCATGTGTTGTGATATTGAATTCGTGATCCAACCATTACAAATATAAGCGGTGGTTTAAATACAATTCTGCCAAAATAATTAACTTACCTTTCTAAAAAATCTAAATTGCGTATAGCATCGATGAGAATGTTTATGTTTTTGTAAAGAAAGAAAAATCTAAACATAAATAAATGAGGAATTCTAGCTTCAGATTGTGGAATGAAACTAACTTTCTTGGGCAGTCTTAAAAGTAAAGCTTGACTATTATTTTTTCCTTTCTAGCTTGTGTAAGGAGAAAATAAACAATTCTTTCAACCGGTACATTCTGATTAACCCACATCCTCTTGCCTCTTGTTTTGCCTCATTCCATGCTTTGATTATTTATTCCAAGCCTAATCAATAATTTCAACCATCCATTGTAATAATTAAATTGTGATGAATGATGAGGGTGGTTTTGATCCGTTTTATAATATGGTATTTGCTATAGAAGAATGTTAATATATTTCCTTTCTTTAGTCTTTGTCTTTGTGTTTTGTTTTAGCTTTAAAATTACTCGGCTAAAGAACATTTTAACTCGTTTGGCATGAATCGATCAACAACATATAAAATACAGTTTCACATTCACATGACATCAGAAAGAAAAATAAAAATCAATTCTATAAATCATCGGCTGAGTATAATGCTTTATCCCCTCCAACCTTAAAATTAAAATAAAATATTTGCTGCATCAAAAATAATAATAAACCTTCCCACTGGCAATAGACTTGAACATAACAAGAAGGGGGAGGGAATACTTAATTCATATCATTAGGTTGGGTCAACGGTAGGAGATTACTAACCATATGCCTTCCCCTTCCATTCTTCCGAGTTCCTCCACAGCAATTGCTATCCAAAGCTTTTCTAAGACTGTTAAATTATCTAATTAGTTTACTTTGAATCTTTGATAAATTATTTTAGCTGTCTGAAATACCATCTCCTTTAAATCCTTGTTCTGATTTATAGCTGGCTTTTGGCTGACCGGGCAAAGTTGAGCGCAAATTTTCAGATACTTAAGCGGAGGCTTCTTAATTAGATATGGGTTCAGAACCATCATCAAGAGAAAACTGTCGCAGCATTTCTCTGGAGGAGATCAAAGGTGCAACAAACAACTTTGACGAGGAAAAGGTTATTGGACATGGGGGAGAAGGAAATGTGTATCTGGCCGACATATGCCTCAGTTGGAAAAAGGGAAAAACTCGTGTTGCTGTGAAGCAGTTAAAATCAAACGCTGTTGACTTTGAAGATGAGATTAAGACGATTTCCAAGATTCAACACCCTCACCTCGTCTCTTTGCTTGGATATTGCAAGGAATCGGGCCAAAAGATTCTCATTTATGAATATATGCAAAAAGGAAGCCTACACGACTATCTAAAGATGGATAGCAGCACTAATTTGTCTTGGAAGCTTCGCCTCAATATATGCATAGGTGCTGCACGTGGGTTGAATTATCTTCATACTGCCGCAAATGAATTACACAGTGGGATCATTCATCGTGACCTGAAGCCTGCCAATATTCTATTAGACGAGAACTGGATTGCTAAAGTTTCGGACTTTGGAATGTTGAAGTTGTCCCACGCTGATCAAGCAAATTCTACGGGTATCAGTACTAAGCTTAAAGGCACATGTGGATATTTTGCACCAGAGTACATTAAGTTCTCTAAAGTAACAAGGAAAGTGGATGTGTACGCCTTTGGCGTGGTACTGTGCGAAGTTCTATGTCGAAAGAAGCCATGGGATAGGGGGGATGAGAGCTACTATGGTGTGGAAGGGGAGGATTTAGGGCTTTGGGCGCAGCAAAACGTTGATCCTAAAATAAAGTTGGAAATCTCCAACGATTCGTTGAAGATATTTTCTGATATTATTGGCAACAGCTTGCAAACGGACCCGCGAAGACGTCCTTTTATGGATAATGTGCTGATGGATCTGGAGGATGCACTAAAATGCCAAGAGCTTGAAGAGGAAGCTAAGCAACTTGAAGCTCGTAGAGAGTGCCAAGATCACATTGCAGCTTTTCATCACATAGCTCTCGGGTAATAAATTATTTATAGACTTTTGCTGGATATTTTTCCCTGAATAATCACATCCTCTACTAATTTCGAAGTTAGATTTCATGTGTCTTAGATTGGATTATCTAACTGTTTCTAATATCATATGCAATTTCAGAATTAGATCAGAGTTTTATAGTAGATGTTCATACCAGTTCAGTAGTTCACATGCCAAAAATGAATATGTTCTTGTTTTAATAGCACTAAGAGGTCTCAAAACAATTGACCAAAAGTTCTTCTGATGCAAAGTGTAATTGATTTATCAAAAGTAAAGCTTTACTTCCTCTGTTGTGTTTGGAAAAGTCAATTTCCAGAATTACGGTTTGGATCGTGCAAGTATCTAATGAAATTTGGCATATATTTGTCCGATTTTTAGGGAAGTGATTGACATCACCAAAAAGTACATACTCTGCGCAAAATACTGTATACGGTAGAAGTTTTATCTCCTAAATTGGAGCAAATGTATATAAGTATCAGTTTGATATTTACAAGAGGTTACAGAACTACTTCGACTTAGTTAGCCCCCAGTTTCCTTCTCTCTGTCTTCGTGTTTGGTGAAGGTGCTTGTATCCCTTGCATTCTGTAGGATATCAAATTAGACTATGGCTGAAGGCCGAGTAGAGTAACCCAATTGATTGTATATGGATCTGTTGAGTTTAAGCCTATTCAGGCTTCGTAGGTGTATATGTGTAGTAATTGTGCATCACTCCACTTTGCCTTTTCATGCATATCCAGTTTTACATTTGTGTCTTGTTGTTTAAGTGAACTAAATAATTTTACTTTTCATTGTAGCAGAGCCCCGGCTGTTGGGATCCTCACTGTGAAGGTTCAGAGGACCATGAATGTTAAAAGCAAAGGCTTAATGTCTGTCAGCTTAAAATTAACCAAGGGCGAACTTTCATCAAAGATAACATCCATCAAATGGGGAAACATGGATCCTGTATGGAATGAGGAATTCAATTTATTTATAAAGGATCCCCCTTCTCAGGCTTTGGAGCTTATTCTCTATGCCTGGAATCAGCAGGTTATTTATCTATTACTAACTACCATTCAATTTATGTTCCATTTTTATCAATCCATATGCACTTGAAGTCTGAAGCAATGTCTTATATATTGTTAGATGGGCAAGCATTGTAAGATTGGGAAGAATGTCGTATCACTAAATGAGCTTACAGCTAAAGAGCCAAAAGTTAAAACACTCAAACTGAAACACATCAACCCCAATGATGTTCAGAACGACGAGTCGCTGGGTCAGCTAGTTGTTGAATTGCTGTACAATGCTTTCAAGGATGTTGATATTCCAGCAAAGGAGCCAAAAGTTAAAACACTCGAGCTGAAACACAAACATATCAACCCCAATTTTGAATTATTGTTCAATCCTTTCGAGGATGACGCGTTTCCAGATTATTCTGAAGATCCAGATGAAGAATTCGATTCTGTAGATACAGAGTATGAGATACTAGAGCCTCCCGTAGGAACACCTAACCCTGGTGGTGTGCTTGTAATTATCATTCATGAAGCTCGATACCTTAAAGGTAGACACCACACAAATCCTTCTGTTTGGTTGCTTTTCCGAGAGCAAGAAAAAAGAACCAAGGTACGTAATTCAAACTCAAATCGATCTCTATGTATGTTCACGTCTGTTTGAGTAAAGAAAAAAAAAATCATAATTTTGAGTTAATATTGTTGACTCTTTTTTGTATCTTTCAAATTATTATCGTTTTCGGGGCAGCCTATAAATAAAAACAGACATCCAATATGGGAAGAAGAGTTTACATTCATGTTGAAGGAGCCACCCAACAGAGACTACCTTTTTCTGGAAGTGAATAGTACTTCAAAAAGAATGGGTATTTTGGAATCCAAGGTACTTGTATAATTTGCATAGTTACACAAAGTGTTATCGAAATGTTGCCTTGAGTAAATATTTTTACTCCTTAATTCCATTCATCTGTAAATTAAGATTTCACGTCACTCTCCATCAGGAAATGTTGGGTGATGCATCGATAGGCCTATCAAATGTTGTTGAGAATAAGCGGTTAAGGCTGTGGATTCCTCTTCAGAACACAAGTTATGGTGGTGAGATTAATGTTGAGTTGCAATGGAAAGCTTTTTCTAGTTGAGGGGTATAGCTTGCTGTACAGTTCCAACCTAAACGAACGTTGGTCGTTCATCATCGTCATATTTGTCCCGGCCCATATATATTTTAAATTGATAAGTCGTTTTGTAGTTTTGACAAGCGGGTATATGATATATAGTTGGAAGCATTTGCTATTACATTTCCTTTGTCGCGTGTACACAACTACTCACCTCGACCAGAGTTGGGACACATATCCGCATGTACAATCTAATCTATTCCAGGTATTACATGCATTGGCTCTTCGACAAAGGATGTACAGTATCACATCACCATCTAATTCCTAATTCGATTGCTGCGTATAAGAACCTGGAAAGTGACGAGACTTGATGAAAAAAAGCAGTAGAAGGGGCGATATCACTAATTAACGCCAAAAGCAGACGTCTTTCCCTTGACAATGTACTCGAGCTTCCACCACCACTTGGTTCAGTCTCGCCATTTCCGAACGTAAGCTTTGTCTCTATCTGAGAACTCGAGCTTCCAACGCTAGATCCTACTACATGTACACCTTCACGTGAAAGTGTTTTCTTTCTCCAGAAACTGGCACTTCCACCACTTTGGTTCAATCTGTCCATCTCTGAATCTGTTTGAACGGACACTAGGGGGAAGGAAAAAAGATTAAAAAGAAATATGTAAAGAAGTGTGCTTGCTGTACTTATTTTCTTGTATGTCACTCAAGCATATATACAAGAAGGGCATACCTTTGGTCATGTAGATACCGTGTCGTCTTGTTTAAATTACCCTTCCAAATCCCCTGGCCCTTAGCTTCATCATATGTAACTAAATTTAGCACTGGAGCCTTAATCCGTCCACGGCAGAAAGTGTTCATCATTGGGCACTGGCTGATAAGCACTTTCCGCAATTCCCCAAATTCAAAATCATGTTTTGTAGAAGAGAAGGATGTGAGGCTCTTTAATTTGTCAAGTTGCAGATCGTATAATTGACGGAATATGATTGTACCGGCCAACTGCTTCCCGCCTCCTCCATCCTCAACAATTTCTTTCACCATGTCAGAGCCTTTCACTTGCAGTTGTTGAAGATTCTCGAGCATTTTAGCCACAGAAACTGAGAGTACATAAGTCAAACTATGACAACTGGAGATTTCTAAAGATCTGAGATGTTTGAAGCCTTGAGCTCCATGAGGAGCAGCCCTCCACAAATGCTTGAAGTTGTCTAGCTCATGTAGACTAACAGACTCTAGCTTATTCAAGAGGAGCATAGAATTTGGCTGGTCCTCAATCTTGAACCCCTCCAAGTCGAACACAGCTTCCAGCGATTTGCAATTTCGCACGTACACTTGCTTGAGGCTCTTTAATAAATCCGGCCTCACAAGATTCATTAAGTTTTGACATTCATCCACATGCAAGACTTCCAAACTCGAGAAGGACTCGCGTACGGCTTCTCCATCCACCATTTGTTTTAGGTTTTTCAACGAACGGATCACCAATTTGTTTATCCTCGGCAGAGAAACCTGCCACAAATAGAGAGTCTTTCACCCGTCATACGGCTTGGCTGACAATTGCAGTTCTAGGTTTGAATTTTGTAATGCTCAAAAAGTAAAAAAAATTTAGAAACATCATACACCGAGATATTTTGAAACCAAAATCCATAAACTGCGAATGGAGAACCTAAAAGTTACCAAAGGGTTTCGAAGTTTTTAGTGAGGAGCATTAGAAACTCTGTACTATTGCTATTGCTATTTCAAACAAAATAAAAAATGAATGCACTTTGTTTTGGGTCTAGCAAGGTAAACATACCAAGTGATTGAATAGGCTCTGGATTGTGTGATCATAAATGCCCTCGCTATCTGATGGAACTACCCGATTGGCGGCGTCTGACTCAATGGTGGGCACACCCCACCACGTCTCATCAACTGTTGTGCCGTTGAAGAAACTCCTAAAGTTCGGTAGTTCTTCTAGTGAAAGGGATCTCAGAATTTGGAACATAATCTGTCTGGCTGCGCCTCCTTCATTAAACACTATTCTATCCATCTGATCACACTGGTTTATACCTAGCTCTTGGAGCTTCACCAGGCATTCAGCTATAGGGATTGGGAAGAGACCTTTTACTGCCTTGCAGTTGCTGATTCTTATGACAGTGAGGTTTCTGAGACATGGACGTTGAATAGGAGGCCTCCACAAATGCTTCATTCTTAGTAAGCTATCTAGGTCAACCGTCTCTAATTTAACCAATGTTTCCTTCTTATTTAGATCCCCCAGCAAAAATTGTTCATATTGGGGCACTCCTTGATGACCACCTTTCCCAGTTTTGGAAACTCAAAATCATAGTTTCCGGAGGAGAAGGATGTGAGGCTCTTTAAATTATCAAGTTGAATTTCAGCCAATTGAGGAAATCTAATTGTTTCAGGTGACTCGCAGCGGCCTCCTTCAATTTCAATAATTTCTTCCACCATCGGACAGCCTTTAACTTGCAGTTTTTGAAAATTCTCGAGCATCTTAGCCACAGAAATTGAGAATACATAAGTCAAGCTCAAGCAGGAGATTTCTTCTTCCATAAATGCTTCAAGTTGTTTAGATTGTTCAGGCTAATCGATTCCAGCTTACGCAAAAGCTGAAAATCCACCGTCTGGTCCTCAACTCTAAACCCCTCCAAGTCGAACACAGCTTCAAGCAAATTGCAATTTTTTACCTCAATTTCCTCAAGACTTTGTAAGAATCCTATGGAGTCAGGCGTTGCAAGAGTCAATAGGTTTTCACATTTATCCACATGCATGACTCTCAGTTTTGAGAGGGCCTCTGATAGTGCCTTCCCATCCACTATATGTTTCAGGTTCTCAATACAACGTACCAGCAATTTATTCATGCTGGGCAATCCAACCTGCCACATAAAACTACTGTCAGTGCTTGCATAATTGACACTAATGCTTGAGCAAGGCCTTACAAATTATTGTGAGCTTCATTTTAAAAGCTACCAAATTTCTAATATGCAATATCCTGTTTACATTTTCAACTCATTCTATTCAATCACTGAATAGTACAACAGCCTACGGAAAGATAATCCAATTTTCCAGTTCTGCGTTAGCAGTTTTTTTTTCCGGCATGTGGTGTTGTGTTATCTTCCAAATTAGGTTAAAACATAATTGAACAACTATAAGATGCTAACAAAATTAATTCTCAATTAAGGTAAAATGAGTGATAATTCCGTGCAGAGTTGGAAAAGCATACCAATTGATTGAATAAGCGTGTTGTGCCATCAACCTTGTCTTCACCATCTGTTGGAACTTGTGGAATGGCCACATCCGGCACGCTAGAAGGCCTAGAATGCTGCTTCCTGGGGAAGCAAAAGCATCCTTGCATCCCTCGACTTGCTGCTCCCCTTTCTTGCGTTGATTCAGGCTCACCCTCAGCTGTTGTAATAGAGCCCTTTGTACCCAAATCAGGGAAGAAGCTTTGAAAATTCGGCAAATTATCAAGCGACAGGAAACTCAATTGTGGGAAAAGAATCGGTTCAACTGCTACTCCTTCACTGGACACAATTCCCTCCAGCATTTCACATCCCTGTATATCTAGTCTTTGGAGGTTCAAGAGACATTTGGCTACAGAGATTGGAAATA
>JAOTQG010109994.1:0-12066 GCA_025631175.1 Iris virginica
GTGTTATTATACACTTTAATGCATTGAAGTGTTGTTATACACTTTAATACATTTTGCTACAATACTTTAATGTATTATGTTAATTTTTTTTTATGTATAAATATATATATATATATATATAGTTAATGCATTTTAATGTATTTCCATTTCCTGTGATTTTCAGACGGTATAATCCGATCAATCAAAATGAGTATCACCATTTATTCATAAAATTAGTTTTGCGGTTGGGGGCAAGGTGGTAATTTTCCCTCAAATTGGCTAACAGGAGTACAGGACATACTTTCTGAAACATCCTAATAATGAAAAAAAAACTTGTACTCGTTGGGTAAATGTTCAGGTTCACAAAAGATGTCTCAAATCTCGATCCCCACAAACTTCAGCCCGATACCAAGTGCACATCAGTTTACAGTCTTTGATCCGAAAAAACTGAAGCTTACATCGATTCTCTCGACTGATGACAAGCTACGCAGCCTGTCATTTTACACGCAAACAACTCCCACATGTCCAAATGCGACACGACGAGTATGCATGAAGTGAGATCGTTTCGGCCTCTACAAGGACCATGATATATCAGGTCGTTTCTGCTGTAACTACTATAGAAGAAGCTGGTTGCTGTGGACGGCCTGGATAGATTCAAGGCAGAAATTTCCAGCTGAGATATGGATATGTATACTTCCTTGGGCTGCAGTAAGCGATTCGTTTCATAGAGACTTCAAGTTGGTTTATCTGCTACTACTACTGCTGCTGCACACAAACACTTAGCATGTGAACACTGAGTACATGAATAGAGATATACCTATGAGAAGTGTAAACTGCTCTTTTGCTCGTGAGATAAACTGCAATGCATCTGTGCACATGTAAACTAAACTCTCTCTCTCTCTCTCTCTCACGACATGCCAATATCTATAATAAAAAACAGCTCAACCTTTACTATTCATCGAAAATGACACTAAAAACAGTAACTTGATCTCACATCCCACCTCAGCCATCTATTCCACAATTCATGTCATTTTCATTACTGTGAGATATTGGGGCTCCAGTTTGCGGTCCGCTCCATTTTGTCCCTGTCCGCACCTCCCAATGACCCATTACATTCCCAGCTAGAAACCAAAAACTAAGCCCACTCAAACTAAAGTGTATAACCTTTTTTTATTTTTTAAAATGAAGTACGGAGAAAGTAGAAAATTGTATTTTAGTAATATTTTTCTATATAAATGTAATATTATTTAAAAGTATTTGATTAAATTTCATAATTTCTTAATTAATTTTTTCATCGTGCTCTTGGACACAATTTTTTTAAATTAATGATATATTATTTTAAAAGTATTTAACTAAAAAAATTATGACTATGTACCCTCGAGCACGGGCATTTTCGGATATTATAAAGAGTTGACTGCCCAGGAATTAGCTGAGCATGAATGGCAAGAAGTGGGCAGATTATTATCCCAGCAGTTGTAACTAGCAAGTATAAATCCACCACAATGAACTTTGGCCCTAATTAACTATCCATGTTCACAATAACCTAACAAAGATGGATGAAAGACAAATTTAGGAACAATAGACATCAGAAATGTTTTACTAGGAACGCACAAATGAATAAATATTACACCAAGAAAAAATCTCTCCAGATGTCTTTCCCCACCTAAAGGATAAGCTGCAGAACAATTCCTGGGCATCTGGAAATAGTTTCAATCCTGGCAACTGGTTAACCATATCCTTTGTCATCCAATCTCACTACTGAAAGCTGATCTAGCACCATCAACCTATTTTTCAAAATTGCATAACAGGAGAGGAGACCTCTTAGACTCGAAGCTGATCTAGCACCGTCAATCTATTTTTCACAAGTGCATAACAGGAGAGGAGACCTCTTAGAGTGGAATGGACATCCGAACCCATTCCGTGTTTCTCAACAAAATGAACTACTAGCTCATGCAAGACAAATAGATTTGTGATGGAATCAAACCCAACTAGCAAATCCTGCTGTACACTAAAAGAGAAACAGAAAACTCGTATTGGACAAATACTGGAGACTGTGAAAGTCGCTCCTACAATAGAGAAAATGAAATAATCGCTTAAGATGGTACGAAGTACGAACACATACAACATACGCCTCTTAGTACAGTCGTTAGGAAGTGTGACAATAAAAACTTCAATCAAACTAGGGGCATGAACATCCATAATACAAAAAGATACGAAAGATTAAGGCTTACATTATGACCTTGCATTTCAGTGGAATTGGATGGCCGAAATGATTCATGTAGCCGACCCCAAGGGTTGGCTCATTGGCTTGACCACTTTTGAGTTCCTCCGGGAGCGATCAGGAAGTCCCATGTTGGACTGCCTCATGCACCGATCCCCTTAGGCCAGTGACCGCCTTAATATCACAAGTAGGGATTAGTCTTGGACCAAATAGTGGTATCGGGACACCTCGTAGGAGACAAGGGGAAGAAAAAAGCAGAGGAAAAGACATTACTTGAATGCAAAAATCTTCATCCACACACTGACTACGAAGCAGTCCATCCCACTATCCCCCCCCCCCCCCAAGCAGAATTGAATATGTTGAGATAACTGATAAATACTCGAATTTATGATGAGGTATTGGGTATTGAAGTTAAACCAAAAGTTTTTTTGCCAGCCGGAATGAAGGCCAAAAGGTGTTCCATGTCCTCGGAGTCACCTAAGAACCCTTATCATTGACAGAGTAGCTATCTAGGTCGGCGAGGCGAAACTTCAACTCCACTACAGACACCTTGTAGACAATACGGACCATCTAACCAATCCTCGTCCTTGCGCCTTCTAATTCTTCTTCCAACTTTGTTTTTGCCTTCAGTTTTCTACTTCCTCATGCATGATAATTAGCCTATGTACACTTCTTGTTGGCTCCCCAAATTTCTCTAGGTAGGGGTTTCTTAGGATCCATGAAGGTAAGCCCCTTGTACTCGTCCTAGCCATTTACTCCGTCCTCACCATTAGACTTGCACCATGACAACAACTATTAGTCTAACTTCAACATGCGATACCTCGTTATAAATTCAAATTACTTATCTCAGTCTAATCAATTCTTCTCTGGCTTAGTATTCGAACTACCACATTCATCTGAATTCTGTAAGTCTTAACTATCTTAAGACTTAAAACCTTTGCTCCGACATTATGGGCTCTGCTAGCGGATTATATGTAGCCATAGTTGCCTGTGCTTATGTATATGTTATTTGTAAATTCTTAAGCCTATTATTGGAATAATATTGATTCCCGTTAGAATGTACAAATGTTTATTTTACCGACTTGATCCCATTGTTTGGATATTAAATCACTTACTGGACTCGCATCGCATTCTGATTCTTCTTTTCAGATAAGAAGTCTGGACATCTCGGATGAGTTAGTGATGGAAGGTACCGATTTGGGACGATTATCATTCTTTGATTTATGTAATAGAATTTTTGGTAGAGCCAGGACAATTGATAATTGCAGTTGCATCATTTAGAATTTATTTATGATTTTTTCATGGGTATTTCCAATTTGTGAATTCTGTTGAATTACGTATTTGAAAAGATATTATTATAGTAAACACAGAGATATTAATTTTGATGGGCGATTTCTCATGTCAATTGATAAAAATGGTGGGTTGTACCTGTTAAAAGATGTATATAAACATAAAACAAACCTTTTGGGATTGACTTGGATTTGTGATTCTTGATCCAGCTTGCCACAAACTGAGCAACCCATAGTGAACCTGCCTCTGTGCAGGAGAAGGCGTGAGTATGGCCCTCCTTTTCAATTTCTACGACAGCACCAGGAACCTGCTTCACAATCTAAGAACAAAAGTGAATGAGGTATGAAACCAAGTATGGCAAGGAAGGACTGAGACAAGGTTCAAGGTAAATGACTCGAAATCTTAGCACAATGACATGGTACAAACCCATGATGATGTCTCTTTTTTATAAATTTAGAGTTGTACTTCAATGCCTTCCTAAGATTGAAGTTATTATTGATTTTTTTTTTTTGCATGTATGCATCAGAAGCAAGAATAAGACATCTTTCGGTACTTCAATATAAAGCATTTTTAAACCCAAGATCAGGAATGTCCAATATCCGACAATCGAAACTTCAACGTCCAACTCACTCAAGGTTTGCTACTTTTGACAAATTATCTAAAGGCTTAAGTTGGAAGAAAGAGGGCCAACTATATATATCAAGAAGTAAAAATATCCTTAGAAAAATAGCACGAAAAAAATAAATAAAAGAACCTTTAAATGTTGTTAACTTGTTATATTCGAGTAAATGTTATAGGCTTCTGCTAACAAGCGCCCACGTGCCATAAGGGCACTTGTTAAGAATCCAATAATAGAGATATTTGGCATTACAAACCAACATAAATGCATTGAAAATACTCTCTTCTTTTGCTCGGAATAGATCTTCTTTTGCTCGGAATAGAAAACACCCATTAAATGCCAAATACTCTTTAGACACGAGCATTCAAGACATTTAATTTTTAATCTGAAGTGTCCTTCAAATCACAGAGTTTCTTGCCTTGGAAAACAGGCTATGAAATTATTAGCCAATGCAACTTTTCTTGACTACGTGCCTGTTAAGCAAAAGGGATGCTGATATAAACAAAGTTCCCTGCAAATTGCTCAGTTGATTTTGATTAATGGGAATAACACCATACACCACAAAGTCCTAAACATTGTATGAAAGGTACTTGCTGAGCGTTTTTCATCAAAAAAAGAGAAAAAAAAAAGAAGAGAGAGAGAGAGAGAGAGAGAGAGAAACGAAGATGATTATTTTGGGAAGTACAGACAGCACAAGGAGAGAAAATTCAAAACGTGGAATTAAACATGTGCATTCTCGACATATAAAATCATTTACTTTCAGTAATGACAGGGAATAACTGTCAGAAAATACCTCCAAAATGAACACAAAACAGTGCAAATAATTGCAAAGAAATCCATGTTTTACCTCGTCGAGCATTTGCAATGGACCCCAGTGATCATCAAGGCCAAACAAGAATGCAATTTGAGTTTGCTTTTCCTTCATGAATACCCAATCTGGGACCTCTACAAGCTATAACAAAAGAAAGTGGGTCAGCACCACCAATATTGGATCACAGATCATTAGTCTACTACTGTCTAAGTTAGGCAGTTGCACACGTAGTATGTCACAAATACTTCTTCCAAGGAGAAGAAGCAGCGGATAGTATAATTACAATTTAGTGCACACAACAGAAGCATGATGTTCATTGTCGACCCCCATCATTAAGAAACAAAACGCAATTTTCCAAAGCATACTACTAATTTGTATTCATATTTCTCATGATATCTAGCTACAAGATGTTAGATCGAGTTTGAACATTTTCATCATCGTGAGTGTACTATTTCTCTCTTTAATATAATAATTGGGGTTAGATCATGTTCCCTCCAACCTTTAAAATTAAAAAATAAAATGTGTGGATAGTTTAAGCAATCATACATCTGTTAGTTGTAACCATTATGCATATGTATTCATAGACGGGGAAAATATATCAATTTACCAAAATGATCCAATTACACAAATAAATTACCTAACATTTTATCTTCATCGATCAAATTAAACCTAAGTATATGATAAAAGGGGGTGTGGAAAGTAGGAAAAAAGACCATGATTGCTTACATTAATGGAAGTCTAAGTTAAGCCCACTTTTGATCAGGCGCATGCTGGTCTAAGTTAGTTATACAAAGGAGCAACTCAAGCATCCAACAAAGAGTACCCTTCTTCCATATACACTAATAATATGGACAGAATGAGGTATGAATTTCATAATAGTCTTGGCTGGGAAGTGAGTCAGAAAATTAGATTTAAAAATCTTTGATATTTCTAATTGAGAGGTGTGATTGTCATAGATTTCATTTGTTGTTTCTTAATAATTCGGTTGTGGTTCTTTAATTCTACTGTAATAACTCATAAACGACAATAACCTGGTTGGCCTAGTGGATAGGGTTATATCACAGATAATCAGACGACAGTTCATGTCTCATTAGGAACACGAAGGATATCTAAGGGACTGAATACCCCCTAAAATATTGTAGGTTATCATCAGTGCTATCTCAAAAAGGAATCGACCCCATTTTCCAACCATTCAGCCTCATTATTGATCAGATAATGTTCAAACTTTTAGGCTTAAAAAAGCTTAGGCATAATATGGCAAATGAGTAAAAGCAATCCTACAATCATAAAGACTAACAGAATGTCAAAAGATTGTTGAAGAGCATCAATTTGAATGTATTCTGATCAAATGGAAGATTTTATAGCACAACATTCATAAACGTCACAGTATTGCCAAATTGTGCTCGTGCCAATCATCCTGTCCTCCATCAGTTGGACATCTGCGCTAGGATTGTTTGCAACTGCTCATCTTCAATCTCGTATAAAGAACTCAAAGATCAGTGCACAAAAATCTAACTAGATTATTGTAGGTCATGATTTGATCAATACATGACCTATTGTATAATAGCTTTAGCAACATGGCATCAGAAAATTATGTCAAGTTTTATCCAAGAGTACACAAGCTGAAAAGATCAAAAATGGATCAAATGACAAAAGGAATTTAGCATTCTCAGCAGTCAAAACCATTTCAGCTGATTCTGAATTTTTGTTCTTAAATTGCCCCTGATAATGTCACTTAGTTGGCATAAATTTCAAACTATTGCTCAAAAGAAAACCAACAGCTAGGATCCTTATGAAGACACTCCACTTACTCCAATAATTAAAACCTGCCCTACAAACTGTAAAGCTGAGAGGATGCATCCGAAAACTGTAAATATGAAGTCTTATGAGCATATAACTCAAAATACGCAACCCTGCATTCATCCTCTGCAATCAAATAGATTGTAAAAAGATTATTTTACCTTTTCGAACTCTGTCAAAGCCATAAAGAGCATGTTGCGCACCGTATGATACTGAAAGTAGTTGCAAATTGAATGCAGAGTTAGTATGGCAATATGTTTCAAAAGATAGAGACATCAAGGCCGGGTTTCTCAATTTCTATAGAAAAAAAAAATCATCAACCTTCTGTTACAAAGTTCAGAAGGTTCAAGTTCCAAAAATAAATAATAAAATAACCACATCAGAAAATCACCTAATGGACAACTGAAAATTAAAAAGAAACATATAGACATACAGCATACGGATCCCGGTTAAGCTAGGTGACTAGGGTTGTACCTAATGGTTATATTAAAATTTCATTTGGTAAGACATGTCAATAAACATGTTCAACATCTCAAACTATTATAATACTCAAATTCCTGCAACCCACCAGATCTTAAATCAATCGAATAATGTTAAATGTGTTGAGATAACTCATCAATACTCAAATTTATGATGAGGTATTGGGTATTGAAGTTAAACCAATAGTTGTTTTGCCTGCAGGAATGAAGGCCAAAAGGTGATAGAGTGAAGGGACGTGGTCAGTAAGGTTTATTGGATCCTCTTCCATGTCCTCGAGAGTCACCTAAGAACCCTTGCCATTGACAGACTAGCTATCTAGGTTCGCGAGGCGAAACTTCAACTCCTCTACAGTCACCTTGTAGATAATACCAACAACCTCACCGATCCTTGCCTTTGCGCCATCTAGTTCTTCTTCCAAGTTTGTTTTTGCCTTCAATTTTCTACTTCCTCCTTCGTGATAATTAGCCTTTGTCCACTTCGTGTTGGCTCCCCACATTTCTCTAGGTAAGGGTCTCTTAGGATCCATGGGGTAAGCCCATGTACTCTTCCAAGCCGTTTTCTCTGTCCTCGCCATTAAACTTACACCATTACAACTATTAGTTTAACTTTAACACGGAATACCCCATTATAAATTCGAATTACTTATCTCAATCAAATCAATTCTTCTCAGGCTTAGTATTCGAACTACCATAATCATCTAAATTATGGAAGTCTTAACTATCTTCGGACCTAAAGCCTTTGCTCCAACTTTATGGGCGCTTATACGGGATTATATGTAGTCGTAGTTGCCTGTGCTTATGTTTAAAATTTTCGTAAATTCGTAAGCCTATTATTGAATAGTATTGATTTCCATTAGTATTCAAACTACCATAATCATCTAAATTATGTAAGTCTTAACTATCTTCAGACCTAAAGCCTTTGCTCCGACTTTATGGGCGCTTCTACATGATTGTATGTAGTCGTAGTCTTCTATGCTTATGTTTAAAATTTTCATAAATTCTTAAGCCTATTATTGGAATAGTATTGATTTCCGCTAGAATGCACAAATATTTATGTTACCGACTTGATCCCATTGTTTTGATATTGAATCCCTTGTTGGACTCGCACCGCATTCTGATTATTCTTTTCAGATAAGAAGTTGGGACATCTCGGATGAGTTAGTGATGCAAAGCACCGATTTGGGATGATTGTCATTCTTTGATTTATGTTATTGATAAAGATGGTTGACTACACCGTGTTAAAAGATGTATATAAACATAAAACAAAAAACATTTTGGGGTTGACTTGGATTTGTGATTCTTGATCAAGCTTGCCACAAACTAAGCAACCCATAGTTAACCTGCCTTGTAGGAGAAGGCATAAGTATGACCCTCTTTTTCAATTTCTACGATAGCACCTCAACCTGCATGGCAAGGAAGGACTGAGACGAGGTGGAATGTAAATGGCTCAAAATCTTAGCGTAATGGCATGGTACAAACCCATGATGATGTCCTTTTTTATAAATTTAGAGTTGTACTTCATAGATGGATCTATATTGAAGTACCGGAAGACGTCTTATTCTTGCTTCTGACGCATATATGCAAATAAAATTCAATAATAACTTCAATCGTAAGAAGGCATTGAAGTACAACTCTAAATTTATAAAAAATAGACAGCATCATGGGTTTGTACCATGTGATTATGCTAAGATTTTGAGCCATTTACATTCCACCCGTCTCAGTCCTTCCTTGCCATACTTGGGTTCGTGAAGCACGTTCCGGGTGCTGTCGTAGAAATTGAAAAGAAGGGTCATACTCATACATTCTCTTGGCAGGTTCACTATGGGTTGCTCAGTTTGTTGCAAGCTTGATCAAGAATTACAAAAGGTTTGTTCTATGTTTATATACATCTTTTAACAGGGTATATTCAGCCATCTTTATCAATTGACATATCGCGTATCAAAATTAACATCTTAAGTATTGACTACGATAATATTTCTTCTTTTCAACCGAATTCAGAATTGTAAATACCCATGGAAAAGTCATAAATAAATTCTAAATGATGTAACTACAATTATCAATTGTTATGGCTCTATCAAAAATCCTATTACATAAATCAAAGAATGACAATCATCCCGAATCCGTGCCTTCCATCACTAACTCATCCGAGATGTCCGGACTTCTTATTTAAAAAGAATAATCAGAATGCGGTGTGAGTCCAGCAATATCCAAACAATGGGATCAAGTCGGTAAAATAAACATTTGTGCATTCTTATGGAAATCAATACTATTTCATAATAGACTTAAGAATTTAAGAAAAACTTAAACATGAGCACATACAAGTATTACCACATAATCCGGTAGAAGCGCCCATAAAGTCGGAGGAAAGGCTTCAGGTTTAAAGATAGTTAAGACTTATAGAATTTAGATGATTATGGTAGTTCGAATACCTTAGCCGGTGAAGAATTGATTAGATTGAGATAAGTAATTCGAATTTAGTCTAATGGCGAGTACGGAAAAAACTACTAGGAAGAGTACAGGGGGTTTACCCCATGGATCCTAATAGACCCCTGCCTAGAGAAATCTGGGGAGCCATCGAGAATTGGACATAGGCTAGTTATCACGAACGAGGAAGTAGAAAACTAAAGGCAAAAACAAAGTTGGAAGAAGAACTAGATGGCGCACAGAGAAGGATTGGTGAGATGGCCGGTATTGTCTACAAGGTGACGGTAGAGGAGTTGAAGTTTCGCCTCATCGACCTAGATAGCCACTCATTCAATGGTAAGGGTTCTTAGGTGACTCCCGAGGATAAGTAAGAGGATCCAGAAAACCTTACTGACCACGTCCCCTCACTCTACCACCTTTTGGCCTTCATTTCCGCACGCAAAACAACTATTGGTTTAACTTCAATACTCAATACCTCCTCAGAAATTCGAGAATTTATCAGTTATCTCAACATTTTAATTTGAGTACTTATCCATTTTTAGGTTGTTGTAGTTTCGCGATCAATATTTTAGGGGGGTTTTTTTTTTTTTTGAAATCATATTTTAGGTATTTGATATTTTGATATATCAGATTTCTAATTTTTCGTTGAAAAGTCAAAACAGAAGGCGTTCTCTTTGAAAGGAGGGAACAGCAGGGAGGTGGGGCCTTTCAGAGAGGGAGAAGATTGATAATCGCTCACTGCATTCACCCTAAAGGTACACAAACATTAAATGAGATTACCCAGTAGAATTCTCGGTGGGATTCCTACATCTCTCCTCTTCCAAGACATACTTCCATTAAACCTTCTTTAGCTTATAACCAATTCTACCCAGCTCGGAACAGCCTCAAAACAACTCTGTGATCAGTTGACAACATTACGTACTAAATGGATTCGTTTAAAATCCATACGTAATCATAAATTAGGTCTTCAAATCCTCCAGATCTAAAAATGTTGTCTAGAACAATAAGTCCATATTTTCCTTGGATATTTTCATGTTTGTAGCATCCATGCCCATTCCAACCCCTTATCTAGCTCCTGCTTCGGCATAGTAATTCCAAAACATAACAGCATTCTATAACCATATATCCCACTACACGGCTATCTGTAGCAAGTTAGCAACAATTAACCAGGGTTCCAGTGCTGTGTTATATTATATCACCTTCCTTGCAACTGTCATGACATTCCAGGGTAAATTATTTATCATTTTCTTTATTATTCTTGTTAAATTGGTTTGAAAACCACTCAACATGATTTCATTGATGTTTTTATTTTTTTGAGAAAATATTCTCTCCACATAAATACAGAAAAATGTTTAGTTTTATTATTCTCCGAGAAGCATAATGGTTACATGCTCCTAGATAGTTTCACTGCAAAACTTCATCCATTTTGTCTAACCCAGGGGGTTAATCATTCTGTTTATGGTTGGGCAACAGTTTGCATTCTGATTTTTATTCCCACAGGTTCCCAGTGAAGAAATTTGCCTTTGTGGGAAAACAGACAAGGTAAGTATTTCACCTTCATTTACATAATTGAATATTGACAGCAACAATGTCCCCCCAAGTCGTGCAACATATAACTAACGACCTGGAACTTTGTGTATCTGTACTTGCACTCTAACAGATATGTTCCCAGGGGAAAACAGAACATTTACCTTGAGGACATTCCTGTAGAGAGCCTCCACGGCAGCAGCAGACCAAGACTTACCGAGCGATTGTTTCACAAGAAACCTTGATGCACTGGTCGGCAGCGATCCAACCAACGCCGCAAGGAAGCTGAGCATAGCACATATAAATTGGGACCTGCAACTCAAATATTTCATAGCTTGTCTATATGAAAGTGCTTACAGCATCAAGAAGAAGAATATATTGGGGAGATTATAAGAAGAAAATCAGGATGGAGAAAGATTAAAAAAGGAAACTCCTCTGCTCAAAATATATGCTAAGGTGGACAAACAGTCACAAGACAAGCGGCGACTTGATCTGCTTAAGGCAAAGGAACATAAGATGTCAAATTTATTGATCCACATTGTTACCCTATAGACCTAAGCTAACATGGACAAACATAATAGGATATGAATGAGTGAGAGATGTGAGATGAACTTGCATTGATCAATGGAATAGCCAAATGATTCATAAAGCTACCCTAAGTAATTGGGACGAAGGTTGAATTAGGTAGAGCATCCCCCAAAATAAAGACAATGATAATAAAACTGAAGGTCACTCTCACTCAGTTGAAAGCACTTGCAAACACCATAATCAGCCACACGCTCAAACCCCAATGACAATTTTAAATAGACAGTAATTTTAGTGTCATAAAGGAGAAAGAGGAGGTAAGGGGAAATAAAGTGTCAAACAACAATTCCATGCAAAACTTTTTTTTTTTTTTGGGGGGGGGGGGGGGGGG
>JAOTQG010110005.1:0-12152 GCA_025631175.1 Iris virginica
TATAATATGAACAAAAATAATAATTTGTAATTTAAAAATATTGTGTTATTCCATAATTTATTACTTTTTAACTATAAGTATATTTTCATGTGTATGTATATGTGTGTATATATATATATATATATTTAACTTTAATTATACAATAATTGTTTTTCTTTCTCCTTCGATTTCATGATGTTCATATTTCGAAATCAACAAATTCATTCAATCTAAATTCGTACATTTATAATTAATATTGAATATATATTTTATACACGTAATATAGTGATAGTTTAAAACTAAAAATTTATGAAACAATAAACATTATAAAATTACAAATAACTTTTATAAGAAGGATTGACATAATATATATATATATATGCTATGATACACAATTAATTATATATTATACTACATTGATTCTCTTAATTAAGTTTTTTAGTTTGATTATATACATATATACTGATTTTTTATTTAAGTACACCTATATTTTCAAAATAATTGTGATCAAACTAAATTAAAGTTTGACAAATTTTGTTATATTAATATCTTCAAAATATTTTTTTATAACTTAATTGCGTTAATCAAAAAAATAGACAAAAGGGTAGGCTCTGCATAATAGCCAAACATGAGGGGAAGAAACCAAATTTGGCCAAACCATGAGGAGGGCAGTGTAAATTACCCTCCAGACTTGTCTGGAGAGAGAGAGAGAGAGAGAGAGAGAGAGAGAGAGAGAGGTTTCATGGCTTCCCTTTGGATGTGAGTGAGGGATGCTTTTCATGGAGTCTCGCTTTATGACATTCGGCGTGATTGGAGGGTACTTCTTTTTTAGTCTGTTTTATTTGTTCTTTTCTCTTGCTCTGATGGACTGACTCCTCTGTCTTCCGTATTTATTTTCACCTTAATTATCTGCAATTATTTTCTTATATATACATATACATATATGCATATATGTAATAGATATGCAACCGATACTTGCTGCATGTGTAAGGCAGGTCAAAGTAAAATTTTCCTGCCTCAAGAAGCAGGGGTCTCATTGCAAGTACAATAGTCATTATTGATTCGATCAGTTGCCATATATAATAACTCAGAAGCAAATTAACAGGACTAGGAGTGAGAATAAATAGACTATCTGCATGACATATGATTGATAAACCCTGGCAATCCCATAATTTATATACAACTTCTGATGAGAGCACCAGCAATATATCGCACAAATATCCCTCTTCTGTATTCATAACTAAATTTGCTGTGAAATGCTAACTCGTCGCAACAATTACTCAATTGAATAGAGAGAAGTGGGTAAAACTAAACTACCCATGCATAATGATACGAAGATCACCTGAAGATAAATGCTTGTGTCATATTGGCTCTTCAGTGCATATTCATTGAAGACTGACGCCATTGATGGAACAGTCACCTGTAGATTGAGCTCTTGAAGTAAGCCTCACGGAAACAATTTCATAAAGCAGCAATGAAATGTAACTACAATATGGACCAAGTAATATGAATATTCTGCAGCTTCTGCATGTTATACATGGGCAGATCAACATTTGTAATACAACTTACGAAGATCAATGTATAGATATATGCACCAGTTGCAACTGGAAGACCCATTGCAGTAGTGCCCTCGGGCAGGGAGCGTAGTTGATTTATGCTAATTCCAATAAGCAACAGCGCAAGAGCCTCCCACTGTAAAAAGTGCATGTAGTTAGACCAATTATCCTTCAGCCAAAGTTTGGAATAATGAACTATTTGGAACATTATCCCGTGATAGCTAAAATAGGACAATAGCACCTAAATCTGAAGCAAACCTGAATAATGGAAAACCGTCGCTTCATTATAAATTTTAACAAAACTGCAATAACCAAAACCTGCATTTTTCGAGCCAATGTGAGAGTTAAACAGCAGCATCAATCCAGAATTCGAGAGAAGACTCGAATATATTTATAATATTTGTATAAGTTAACATGATACAGTAGACGCTAGGAATTAGGAACTCCATGCTCTAAAACATATCATTTCAGTCTCCTTGTAATCTCAGATACAAATAATAGTCTAAGTTATATCTTTATCATAACCAGAAAGTCTCATAAAAAGGATGAGTTATGGGGGAATAGTATTCTTCATGGTGATCAGAACAAGAATTATGTTATGTTGTATTAAATGAAGGTATGGAGAAACTGAGATTGAAAAGGGAAAAATGAATCTGTTACCCTGAGCCTTATCATGTGGCATGGATTATCACTCCAAATCATGGATTTGGCTTTAGGTATCTAAACTTAAAATACTGTCCATGCATGGTAAATTTTTGTGTTGTCACACATGGATAACGGGGAAGAAGAGAGTCAAGTTGGAGACGGGTACCTTTATAAATGGAGGGCAAGAACGAATATTGCCTTTCCTAAACATTAATATGTAAGCATTAACGTTTGTTGCACACCAACCAGGAGGTTACCTTATCTTTTATATTTTTCATTCTTAGGTTACAAGGACTTTTCATAGTAAGGGAGAATTCCCGGAAAGTCCCTACACAAATTAGATAAATATCATAGACTTTAAGAAATATAAATGCAACACAATATTCTAAAGAAACTAGAGGGTGTTATAATAAGGTGTATGGTGGAAAAGAGAGCTAATGAATAAGTAGAGAGAGAGAGAGAGAGAGTATAAAACATGAAATTAGGAGAGAAGGATCTGAAGCGAAAAGCTGCTCGATGATTTAATTCTGGAAACAAAAAAGTCTACAAAGTAATTGTCAATTAATGTTTCTTCAAGGCCTGGAAAATTTATAAAAATGAGGTTTCATGAAAATACTATTCCCTCCATCCAAAAATAAGAGTCCATTATTCCATATTGGGGTGTCCCAAAATAACTGTCCACTTCAACACTTTTCCTTCTGGACATGAAAGAAAAAATTATAGCCACACAAATTTTGAGGACCCAAAACTATGCACGTATTTGAAAAGTCAATCACTCTCCTAAAAGTATGTGCCACGTCGAGTAGGAATCTTATTTTGGGATGGAGGGAGTATTCCAAATGAACGGTAATACTTATAATACATAAAAGAACACAGCTTCGGATCTCCAAAATGAAAAAAATCACTTTTCCATGATTTGATCATCAGTACACATCATTTAGAGATTGGCATGTTAAATTTGGTACATCAGTCCCATACCAATTGATTGAGGTGGAGTTCCCCCAAACAAAGCTTAAACAATGACAACAAGGGCTCTATCTCTTAGATTGAGATTCCACATTCAAATGACACTCAACTTGTGGATCAAGTTTGTGTGGATCATATTCCCTACATTAGTATTAATACTTATTGGAGTCTGTGCATTCAATAGCCTCATCTGGATGGACAACTGCAAGATCTTCTCCATTAATATGCAAACACAAGTTGACCCATAACTTTTATTACTGATTCCACTTTTAGGAACACATTTCTTCAGCTTTAAAAGACCCAAGAAGTCCCTTGGCATAGTTTATTTGTCATATATGGCGGAACAGACATAAGGTTCTTGTCTTCTTCTTTCACAAAAGTTTGGTAAACAATATAGAAGCCTCAACTCTGGAGGAAGTTTCCCTGGTAACAGTAGTAAAATGCCAATGCGATTTTTCAATTACAATCCCAGTATAAGTTGCTTATCAGGTAATGACTATTAAAGATGGATGCTGTTATTTTAGAAGATTGAAAGAGAACATCAAGTTCCTCTATAGAATTTTATTTGGAAGTCCAAAGTTCCGTTCAAGTACAAAGTCTTTGCTTGGTTAGTGGTCCTTGGTCGGTTGAATACTAATGATCAGAGGCAAAGGCGCCATCCAAAGACATTTCTCCAAATGTATGTGTTATGTGTATTGGAGATAGTGAGTCTCGTGAGCTTTTTTTTTTTTTTTTGCATTGCCGTATGGTTTGGAGTCTTTGGTGCAGGCTGTTTGGGGTGCAAGGTGAGATTCGCATACTGCCGCGCAGAGTGGAGGATTTTTGTATGATTAGACACTTGGGCTTTGGTCGATCTAGTAATGCTTCTTTGTTGTGGGGATGTGTTGTGTTCAGCCTTTTGTGGAACATTTGGATTGAGAGGAATTCTCAAATTTTCAGAAATCGAGAATTAGCACTCTCGCGCGTGTGGGAGAAGATCATGGTGCGTGCAGTCTTCTCTTTGGGCTAGGAGTTTTGGAGCTTTCCAAGGCTTGTCTTTAGTAGATTTATCCAGAGATCAGAGAGCTGCTATCCAACTATTGTCTTTTTTTGGTCCTCATATATTTTGATGGTTTTCCGGCGGACTTCTTGTCCACCTTCCTTGTAATCTTTCTCTATCGATGATATTCTTCTTTTATCAAAAAAAAAAGAAAAAAAAAAAGAGAGAGAGAGAGAACATCAAGTTCTTAATATGTGAATTCCCAGGGCCCTTTCAGAGTGTAGCATCGTAGCACCATGGCTTTTCCCATTTTTTCCGATACAAAAGCTTATTATTGGCACAAAAATCACATAAGAAAATGGCCATGTCTACAATAGATTGTACAGCTAGTATACTATGGTTTGCTCTTGGCATTTGATAACACAGATCCATACTAGATTGAAAACAGTCAGAACCATATCAGCAGAATGAAAATCAAGAGCAATGAATTACAAAAACACTTACACTTCCAAGGCCAAACACTATAATTAAGCAAGAACAGTATGCAACCAACGTTTACCTTTAGATTGCTCAGCATCTTCACAGTTGCTGGATTAAAATAAAGCTGCAGATAATAGCTTTAAGTTAACAACGAAACTAGAAAAACATCTACATGAACTTCCATTACCACAACCTTAGTCGTGTTTGGAAAAAGTAAATAATCATGGTTATCAAACAGCAACCAACTAGCCATGACTTCATGGGGAAAGCATTACCCTAAGATTTTCAATTGCAGGCATAAATTTCATATAGCATGACATGAATAGCATGATATAAGCCATCAACAAAAAGTTAGTATTCAGGACTAAATCCAGCAGCCTCGCAAATCTTTTGAAACAACTTCCTTTACTTGACAATATCTAAAAGTCGAACATCAAATCCATAAACAGATGATAAAGGGCGGAGTACCCAGGGATTTTGTCGATTAAGTTTCATATCCTCAATTGCTCATTCTAGGAAAAGTATTCACAACAGGAATCCCTAACTTATATCAGACAACCTACAACAAATTTAGAGACAGAAAGAACTGCTGGTCAACACAACCCCTAGTGCCCCGACTGAGGCCACTGATCTACAAACAATATATATATATATATATATGGATTTTGTAAGGATACCCGCATGAGGGATATTAGAATATTTTAACAAATGGGCCAATTTATCCCCCACCAAAATAACCTCGCATTTTTAACTAGCAAACAACTATGATAAGGACTAAGTTGTAATTCTAACTATATTTAAATGGCCCACACACACGTTTGCACTATTCCATCAAATCCTCCCGGTTCGTCTTTTCCCAAAATTGTCTCCTTTCATCAACAGAATCCAATAACGAATCTGAAAAAGTTTACAACGTTTATCAGTCTTGAGTTGCTTCTTACTCCCTCCATCCCACTTCAAGAGTTACACTTTCAATTTCGGGTTGTCCCATTTGAAGAGTTACATTTCCCTTTTAAGCCACAATATTTGACAAGACTACCCTCCATTTTTTACAAAAAACTAATGTGGACCTCATATGAAGGGGTATCAAAGATAATTTACATGTTTTCAACCCCTTTCTTAATCTCCGTACCGAGTCAAGTGTAACTCTTGAAGTGGGATGGAGGGAGTAGTACTTACTGACGGAAGATCAACCATCCAAACTCATTTCCTTTGGAAGAAGTTTACAACCACAACCCATCACCAAATCCAAAAATTTCACCCGTCGGAATCATGAACTTAAATTATAATCAAATTTTTTTCCCGACAAATCCATCATCGAAATCTATGAAATTTCATCAAATCCATACAGCTTGTCATTGAAATGAGAAAAATATTTCACAGGCAATCAGGCCCATCACCTATCCTAGCAGATTTGCCTCGTCAAAATATCGAAGGTTTTAATTTTAAAAAAAAAAAGAAAAAAAAAGGAAAAAAAAGAACTTTAATAACCAACCAAAATCAATCTTCCTGACCACCATTACCACCACTGATCTGAGATTGGCACCGCTGTTGAGTCTGCCATCCTCGTCGGCAGTGTTACTCGATGCGATGCAGAGATAGGGAGAGAAAAAGTGACGAATCGAGCAGTCATGTAAGTGGGCATGCATTTGTTCAAAATTTCCATTCGTGCCCTTATTTGCATTTATTTTGTTCTATAGATTTAGGGGTTTTATGGTCCAAAAATATTGGGCCAAGTGTTAAAATACTCCATAAGTGGTATCCTAACAAAATCTATATATATATATATATATACACATATACATAAATACAAATATAGATAATCGTTTTTTCAGGGAATTGGGCAAGCTTGCTGTGGAAGCATATTGTTTGTTGGGGGAAACACAAACATGACTGGAATGGTGCATGAAACACAGTAGAAAAACTTTGTAGCATAGTTCAAATCCATTCTACAAATTCTACCATTTGACAGCCACAGGTAAGGTGCTTCATTCCACCCATAAGTTAGATTGTACACAGAAGTCAAGGTTAATAGCCAATTGTGGCACCATTCTTAGGTCAGCAAACAATTCAAACTTTGCTCTTCAAAAGAACATACTTATGAGACCCTAAGCAAATTACCTGCATAATGAACTTCAGATAGTTATTGATAGCATAGAGAAAAGCTGGAACAGCAAGAAGTACATTGCTGCGAGCAGCCTGCAAAATGAAAAAAAGAATGTTACTAAAAGTATCATAAAATGCCTTATCACATATATTCAAGATAATTCCAATGCAGGATAACAATGAAAAGATACCCACTATTAAACATATTCGATTTCAAGCATATTCAATTCAGCTTCCGAAATTCAAAGTGATTGGCATCCACATAAGGACATGAAAGAAATTTTAAAAGGAAATTATTACGGTCGCAACAACTCAACTCACTAAGATTAAGTCTCAATTACTAGAGTTCGACTACTCAAATCCTTATCCGCTATTGAATATAGTCAAATACAAAGTCATTACATAGGCCACAGTCCTTCATATCTTTCCTTATCATGGATGCCTATGTTAGCTTTAGTCTTCTCCTACCCGTAGCTTGGTTGAGATTGATAGCATCACACTTTCTAACGGGTGTACGTGTATGTGCGGGATATTAGGCAATTATATCATTTACTCTATCATGGGTGCGACTTTTTACTGTCTTCTGTATTTGTTCACTACAAATCTTATCTTTTCTAGTTTAACCAGACATGCATCTTCCATTCCCGTGGCAGCAACACTCATCTTGGTGCAGTCAGTAAAAGGTTCCGGGAAAAGCAAATACAAGATCACGACAAGCTTTCTAATTTGTGCAAAGACTGCACAAAACTGTCCTTTGGAATTCTTTAGTTGCAAAATAAAGGACAGTTTTGTGCAGTCTTTAGCACTCTTGAGTTACATTTAGGGATAACTCCATATTTACCCACTCAACTATCGCTAAAGGTTCAGAAAACCCACTTAATAATTTTCCGTCCTATTTGACCCCCTAATGTTTAACAATGGGTCTCAATGAGCCCACTCAACTACTGTTAAAGGTTGTCAAAACCCACTCAAGTAATCTACATTTTTTAACTGACAAAGTGAGTTGAGTGGATTTATTGATACCCTTTGTTAAACAGTAGGGGGTTAAATAAGACAGAAATTACTTGAGTGTGTTTTTTGAACCTTTAGCAATAGTTGTGTGGGAAAAACAAAGTTAACCCTTACATTCAACTACTTTTAGCACTCCTGAGTTACATTTAACTACTAGATCAAGTAGAAAGAACAAGCAAACTGAAGCACAAGCTCCTTCCAGCATTACCATATCACACCTTGGAAATCAGCTTCAGACTTCAAGCCCTTCTCATATGCCAACCTTACTCTACTTAGAATAGAAGAAGTTGGGCACTGGAACTACTGCTGTACGCAAACTACCATGGGAGTACAATGCTTGTTATCCCAATAAAATAATGACGAAGAGTGTACCCTTGGGACAGTTTTACAGCCTAATTTGTTAGGAAATACATAGGACTAGGAGAGCTAATTCACCGCGTAAACACTTAGACGAACAGAACTACCTTCATATAGATATCCTGTGACTACTAAAAGCCAGCAATACCAATTATTAACATAAAATAACTCTAACAGTTGAGGGAAAAAAAACAAATGCAAATCGGTGGAATAACAAACATAATACATATTATAAAATTCAGAAATTTCTACTCCTTCGTCCCACTTGAAGAGGGACCCTTCACATTTTGGGGTTGTCCCACCTGAAGAGAGTTCTTTCCCTTTTGGGCCATCCCATTTGACAATAATATGCTCCCAAAGGGATAAGAATGTGAGCCTCAAGACAATGGGCATTTTAGGAACTTACAGATAATATTCAACGTGTCCCTCCTCAAGTGGGACAGAAGGAGTAGCATATTTTGATTGGAAGAAATAAAGTAGGGGAAGTGCATACAAAAAGAGGGTTCCTGGTATAATCATGTACACCTAAATTATATATGGTGCAATCAGAAAATGTATGATCAAAGCAACAATTTTATTTACTGTACAACAAGAAATATGCCAATGGATAATCCACCTGTACAAATGTCGACATTGACAGAAGAGGTTTCTCTCCAATTTTTTGGTTTCTAGCCTGCAAAATAATCGATAGAGTAAACCTTCTGTGCAACTTCAGATTCAGCAATAACTTGATAAACATGAGTATTTTAAAGGGAAAAAAAATTTCAATATAGACTACAGCCAGGCTTAGATATCAGGTACTGAAAATCTGATAAATCACACAAGATGTTAAATGTCATGATGGGTGAAAGTTTCCATAATCCTAGAAACCCGTCCAGAACCCATGACATTCTACTATTCATTTTGCACTATACCCTACAAGTAAATCAACCCTTTGGCATACATTTTCAGGTAATGCTAATTTTATGTATTCAGAAAATATATCAAGCGAAAACTTTACATAATTAAAAGATGATAGCCATAAACTTTTCATTTGATCCCTCAAATGAATGAAACCTAACTTAATTACACATAAGATGGGAAGGTCTAAAAAAAATGACTAATGATACAGATCACTTAATGCAAGAATTATGGACCAAAAGGAGCTGAAACACAGACTTCCTTGCTCTCGTCAAAAGGGTATAGGTGCCTAGCCCAAAATGTGCCTGGCTGACCCAAAACTATCAACAAAGGATATCACGAATTAGGAACAGTTACTGAAGCCCAAGATAAACCAGACTCATCACATAGACCTAAATTTGAAGATATTGCTCAATTTCTTTGGTCTTTTTCTTCCCGCAGAAACATGGGAGGTACAAGACAGCAGCGTCCTAGAGCCTACTCCTCTGTTTGGTAAATTCTTTAGGCTATTTATAGTATCCAGATATCCTATACAAAGATCACATAAGAATTTAACCATTTGTTATGCACCTTCCTCTTCCCTGGTGAATATGGAGCTGCAATTGTCTAACAGCTTTCATTTCCTATTAGGTCACACGGTCTAGATACCAAAGGAGTGGTGTTTTTGGCTTCGATGTCGGTTTCTGCTAGAGGTGCTTTCAAAGGTGTACCGTTGGTGAATCTGTCGTGGGATTGGCCTTCTTTGCTGCATTAGTTTGTTTCACTTAGTTCTTAGTTGCACTGTTTCAGTTCTTCTTGCCTTCTGTTTCTTATGGACTGCTTGTCCATCTTTTGTATCTTCCTTTGTACTTTCTTTTCTATCTAATAAATTCTTCTTTTTCTATAAAAAATAAACACTATCAAGGAACCAAAGGACTCTTCGGGGATGCTTTTATCACCATCTTCCACACTAATTTCTCCATCATTCCCAATAAGATTTAATTATATATGTAATATGAAAGCTACCAATTTGTCATCAAATCAACACAATATCCCCCCTTGTAAAGAAGGGAATGTACAAGGGATACGCCTGACAAGTGGAAGACCGTCAAAGAAACCTATCAGACCACAGCTCTCCAACTTCTACAAATATTTCTGTCCATGACACTCCAAAGAACCGCAACAGTAGAACCCAAAAAGGAGCCGAGAAAAACAACCTGTCCCCGAAACCAGATGAGGAGAAGTCTCTGAAAATTCCTAGAATTCGGTCGGCCTCAAACACCAAAGAAACACTAAGGGTGAGAATCGGAAGAGTGTTTTTAAAGATTTCCGGGCTGTTGGATTTTTCTCTCATTGGTCGCAGATTATTCCTTTTTGTCTATGATTAAGCAATCCTAAAGTTTCTTTTTATTTGATGAAAAGATTCTTTTTTTCAATAGTTCATAACATAAATATTATTGATCCCAGAATCCTTCTCTCTTACCTCTCTCTTACTTTTCTACTTTAATCAAGCTAATCCAAAAATCCACTTCCCAAACAACAATGAACATACTTAGTAGAATTACGTAATTATCTATCTGCAAACTATCACCATTCCATGTCTGGTCACTATATATCTCCTAATTATGGTTGGTCATCACAATTCATCTTTGCTGTTTTCTTGACCCTCCATACCATTCACATTCATTTTCGGTCAATTTCAAACTCTAATTATCATTTGATCATTGTATCACTCTGCCTCCCCCCCCCCCCACTATTTACATAAATACTTGTTCTCTTTCCAGCGAGAGGGATAGCATTGGTCTAATTCTAGCATCTGGATCTGCAAATGAACAGATTCTGAATATTGAAATTGGGTTCTACATTCCAACTAGCCACATCATGTGATCATTTTTGTAGTAGTGCTGATAAATTAGTTTCTTCTAAATACCTATCTGTGGTAGCACCAAATAGAACATTTTGGGAGGGAATGTACCAAATCTATAAGAACAAGAATCAATGACGAAGTATGACGGACAAGTGTTCTACTGTCACTTCACCAACATGCCTTCGAAATTGAAAATGCACTAGGATCAAAGTTTTTGGTCTGATGATGCGATATTGGAGATGGGTGAAGAGGAAAATGGGTGGTGTCATTCTCGTTAAGACAGCGAGGCAGAGTTCTCGAATCTGTAAATTTGTATTCCAAATCTCAATATTATAACTCAAGGTTTCAAGACTTGGTCTTGTGGATACCGAAAGTGCAGGGATAGGGAATGCGTCTCTGATGTAAGCTGAGGGATGTATTCCACATTTGAAGTCATCCTAGTAAGTTACTTTTATTTAAGGATTGCTGTACATGTCGCTGCTTGTTTTGAGGCTTGCCCTGAGCGTAAATCTCAAACATTACCTACAGGCTTGGCTGAGTTTTGTATAGTCTGTAGGAGGTCTAAACGTATGAAGTTGATATTAGTGGAACCAGCTTCATGCTAATTGCCGGCACGAAGATTTCATCAAGCAATCCTTGCAGAGTTCATCAAAGAAAAGGCAGAATGTGCGTGTCTGTGGGGGAGGGAGGATCCGTCATGAAGGGCAATGTTTCAGGGGCCTAGAATTCATGATGATCATGGAAGAAGGTTTGGGTACAACCATCTGTAGATTTGTAGAAGCAGGGATGGAGTTAGAATTAGATGAGGTTGTTTTGGTGTTAACTGAGTAAATTGAGGGCGCGTGAGTCTTTCATTATAATGTTGACAGTAAATTGATGCTAATAATGTGAAGTATCAACCTAACATCAGAACTGAAGGACAAAACAAAACCTGAGTAAATAAACCAACAACCTAAAGCTTTTCAGAAACCAAATAATGATAACAAACCAAAGGTATAGGGTTCCTGGTGATCGTAGAAGAGCAGGGGTTTATCTGTGTGTAGACACAGGAATGTGAGAGAAAGAAGGGATTGTTTTGGTGCTAACCGAGTAAATTGAGGCATTTGAGTATTTTCATAATAAGTTTGATGGAATAGTAGATGTTCATGGTGTGGTGAACCAACCAAACAACTAAATTGAAGCCGAATTTTTTTAAAAAAAATATTAGCATAAAAAGATTTTTAAGAACCAATTATTTATTTAATCCTACTTGGTAATATCAAGCTTGGATACACAAGATAATTATTATTATTATTATTATTATTATTATTATTATTATTATTATTAT
>JAOTQG010110005.1:12252-22660 GCA_025631175.1 Iris virginica
AAGGGAGTAACTCATTGGCACCATCCACATTCCTAAAACAACATAAAATTAAAATAATAATAATAATAATAATAATAGAAAATACCTTAAACTTTACATTTAAAATTGGGGTGTACTGAAGTGTCTTTTTTTTTTATGTTGAAATATAGTTAAAAGAGGGGAAAGAAGGAGATGCTTTAATATTTTAGTGTGTAGGGTTTTTAATTCAAATTCTCCTCCCTTTATGTAATGTATTTAACTATTACATTTTCAAAGACTACATTTTCAGCTTCAAATTTTAAAATAAAAATAAAAATAAAATTGGAGTACCAAATCTGGGGGTCAGCCTTGCCTTACCCTGGTAGGCTGCTGGCTCTGCCTTTGATCAGATCATGCTTGGAAATTCAAACCATCACATATTCAAAACATTGATGGAAAAAATAGTTGAACATGTATTACAAAGAGATACGAATACATCTAACGAGCCTATGTTGATTATTTTGCCTTCTACAAAACTTGTGTGTGTGTGTGTTGGTATTCACTACAATGACCAGGATTCTAGTTTTATGCCCTTCCAGTGACAAATTACATACAGTCACATCCCTTCGGTTACCCTTATGTTAATTGTACTAAGAATGTTCGGTCCCCAATTTTCGGTTGGAAAGGAGGGGTAACACATTAAGTTAACAGAGGAAGCGAGAGTGGGAGTGCCAATCCCCAAAACTGAAGTTCGTTCAGAGTGGGAGTTTGAAGTTCTGTGTTTTCTAAAGTTTGCACCTATCTGTCTATAACTTTAATGGAGTTAAAGACTAAAATGTCATAGAGAGTAAGTAGCAATACGACACACATCTTCAAAATATGAGTGGCTTAATGTCGAAAGCTAACCATTTAACTAGTCAATACAAAACACAAACAAACCACTCAACACTGCCAAAATGATTAGGCTCCCATAGTCCCATTTATTTGTCGTAGCTTTCTCTCCATCACCCCCATCTCCTTCTCTATGCAGAAATCGCAGTTTTCTCAAGCTTCATCTTATCTTTCCTCTTTTGAGAAATATGAGTGCAATTCACTCAAGGTACTTTATTACAGATGAACAATTCAAGAGAATTCTTCTTTGCTATATAAATATGTATCGGTTCAATTCATAACAGTTTCATTGTTTATTGGCAATTTAGGTTAAGAAACATCAAATTCGCAAATTGGATATGTGAATTAACAAAAATTTCGCTCTGAAAGCACCGATTTTGAAGCTCAGATAGCTGGTGTGCCACCCGTGGGGGAGGAATTGTGTGATCTAGGTTAAGCACCACATCCACCTGTAGCTTGCCTATCAACTAATAACCAAGCCATCAAACCCCACTGACTTGTTTTTTTAATTGTGTCCTTCCATTAGAGCTTTGAATACTTTTTGATGAGGAATTATCATACAAATGGCACATTTCAACCAAGTATAATAGAAGGTTGTCCGTCCAAAAGGGGGTCGAGCAAACTTTGATAAATAACATTGCATATATACTCCAATTTAATATCTCTCAAAAGGTTATATATAAAGATAAATTTAATTTAATGTTAATTTTGTAATGATCACTAGATTATATTAGAGAAGAATGAAAATTAGCAGAGGTAAGACTGCTATTGGGAAATAGGGTATGAGGATCAGCAGCGGGTTCAGATTCAGGTATCCGACCTGCCATTTACACTAATGTAGATCCAAACCTACCACACACGCCCATGGCTCGTCATATTGACACGGCGCCTTGGTCAATATGAAGTGTATGAGGATGAAGGAAAACCCCCACCCCCACACCTTCTCAACCCATATTCACAACAAAGACTACCCATGCCCAGAAGCGTAAAATAAAGGTAGCGTCTGGCGCTGGCTAATAAAGATTTTCAAGTTCCTTTCCATCCAAACACACCAAATTATAGCAAAAATCCCGCACTGCCAAAAAAATCAATTCTTTGTTCCTGCCAAAACCAATCATATATGAAGGAAAGAGCACATAGAATCCAGATAGGTTGTCCCTAAATAGTTAATAGTGAGCCCCAAACAGTAGGGAAATGGGCAAGAGGAAAATGAAGTGATCAAAGAGCAATCCAAGTCAGATAGTAAGGTGTACGGAAAAACAACTAAAGTCCCTCTCAAAGAGCTAAGCTTGAGAAAGAAAATTGACAACAGCTAAAAGGGCCTTCCTCCTCTCGATAAAACTACAGATGAAGTGAATGTTCCAAGGTGGATGTACTTTAGTAGAAAAGAAAGAGGAGATAGAAGCCTCGTGGACGCAGGGGAAACGAAACAAACACAGGAGATTAGATACAAAGGGAACTACTCCACCCACAGATCCTCACAGAAGTAGGTACATCAATTCCTCACTCTTTTAAGGAAAAGAAAAACACCAACAAATGAACTTCCAGTGATATCTGTGAGTTCTCGAGCTAGTAACTCCCTATACCAGCATTCTACCCATCCCATATCAGAACGTCTCTTAATAGCCAACCCCCTTTCCTCCCTTGGTTTGCACACCTAATCTCAGGGCCCATCATCTCCAAAAAAATTCTCATGATTTTCTGAGTGTAAGCTACACCAACTAGTATCCTAAAGGGAGAAATAAAGTAAGGAGGAACAAACAGATTTAAACATTTTTTATTACATGTGACATTTCTTTACACCATTACAAGTAAAAGCTATATCAAATTAAGATTTAGAGAAAATATTCTCAAGATAAGATAGTAAGTTTAGAATTAAATTAATCAAGAGAAAATGTTTCACATTAATGCCTATATGACTATTGCAGAACTCGGTGACTGCCTTCCCAAGGTGCCAGATGATAAATTTTAAAGATAAATGCATAAGGAAATCACCAAAAAGAAAAAAAGCCTGACAACAAGATTAGAGAGCCAAAACCAATCTAAAACATAGCTTCCCTCCAACTCCTTGCCAAATCCGCTAAAGGCAATCCTTGGAATGCCCCCAGACTCCACCGGCCAAAGAAAAGCCTGAAAGAGAATTGTCCACAAAGATGAGGAAAATGCAACTCTTGGCTCCTGAAGGTGCTAGCATTCCATTTAATCCAGACATTCCAACATGCTAAAAACAGCACAACTATACGGAACTCGAGCATCCCCTTAATACCAAAGCCCAAGTGTCTAATGCACAAATCCTTAACTGAGCAACGAGAAACCCAGACAAGATAAGAGAGTATGTTCCCCAAGAACTATCCTCCTTGTTCTAGATGATAGGCATCAACCCAAGATTCGGTAAGGAAACTCGGTTAGCTTCACAACCCATACCTAACACAATATCTACTCCATGCAAGTTATTCCTCCAACTCTGAGTGCGTCATCTATTTGCACATGCATACTAACAACCAATGGGGCTCATCGAAGTTACAGAAATCAGGAGGCAACCATTGCAGTCTGCTCTCACCAAATTATTCCCTTTCCATTATGCACATGAATGCTTACAGTAAAACTAGAAAAGATAAGATCCGTAATGAACAAATACGAGAAACAGTAAAGGTAGTCCTAAAGTAGAGAAAATGAGAGAGAACCGCTTAAGGTGGTTTGGTCATGTTCAGCATAAGCCCCTTAGTGCTCCGGTTAGGAAGTGTGATGATATTAGTCTTAATTTAGCTACGGTAGGGGTAGGCCAAAGTTAACATGGACATTGGCAATACGAAAAGACATGAAAGACGGTGGTTTATATGGTGACTTAGCACCGGATCGCATGGCATGGCGAAAAAGGATTCGTGTAGCCAAGCCCAAGTGATTGGGATTACGGTGGTGGTGTTGTTGTTGTTGTATGCATTCTACCAGAGTTCTCAACATGACTTATTCAGTCCTACTTATTTTAAACCGTGGCTTTCTCCCAACATATTCTCCTCGTGGCACCTTCCATCCTTTTAGGTTTGGGGATATCAAAAAGCCTAGGCAAAAATCACTTGTAGGGATTGAAGCACCAAACTCAATCCCTACAAGCACCATCTTTTACTCTACAACGGCTACGCCATTTATGGTCCCCATAGCTGATACAAAAGAAAAGTTTAGAGTCAACTGACAGGTAAAGAGAGGGGGAGAGAGAGAGAGATTCACAGAAAAACTATTGAATTGAAGCGAGAGAAGCCCAAACACGCAAAAGCGCCACAAACTCTTTCCATCCTCACACCTGCAACACCAAAAAGAATCAAAGAAACAGATTCTTCTAGAAAAGGGAACACCCGACTCCCCGAAGTCCAAACAGACCAAAAGGCAAACGCCATAAATTTCATGCTATGGGCTAATGAAGGAAGAACACCAATTATGAAGAAAGAGTTGATAACAATAATCAATGGAATATTGGTTCTTCAGTAATCACTTATCACCGGATGGCCCCAGCCTCCATCAAGTCTCTAAATTTAATAGATATTCATAGAATTAACAGAAATCATTTCATCCAAGAACTGCCAAGTTAGGCCAACCACGTGAATGGGAGAAAAAATACTGATCTTTCTGCAGAAAGGCAGGCTTTTGCCAAGAGTTGACCATTCAATCTGAGTTCTGGGCGGGAAACTAGCCCGAAGTAAATTGTATAGATAGGATGAAGTGATAAATCCTAAATGTTGGATTCATATTGCAGCGTCAAAAAAGAATCTATCATGCTTCCCTTGAGATACTTAAGTTTCATTGATAAATAAGGAGTGCCATATTTCAGGTAAAGGTAGACTACTATTGAAGAGGGGATGATGTGGTATTCCGATAGCAACACTTTTTTCATTGATATACAAACAGATAAAGGTAGACTACTATTGAAGAGGGGATGATGTGGTATTCCAGCCATCTTCACTGGTTGCAGAAATTGGCTACACTTCCGGGCGTTCCTATCTCTGGCTTGAAGGCAATTGGTAAGCAGTTCTATTTGAATGTATTAGTTATCTCTCAACTTTTTTCCTTTTACAATTCCTTTAGGAGCATCACTGTCCACCTTGTCCTATCTAACAAACCTTCTTCTAGCATCATGGTCTGCTGTTAACTGATAACAGATTGTAAATTTACAGGAGGAGGTGCCAGAGTGGGAACTCATTTTCTTCTTGACCAATTGGAACAAAGCTTTGGGTGCATGCAGTCCTTAGAAAAATTTAACAGTTTCATAGACCCGTAGATTATACTCTCTCCAACCTTTTTAAGTGTCCGATTTTGACTAAGCACGGGTATTAAGGTAATGATTGAAAACAAAAAAACATGAGCCATTTTACCATATTACCGTTTTACATAAATTCTACTACTAGTACTATTAATGCTAGAAATTCAAGAGCCACCTTAAAGGAGTTTGTTGGAGTATTTACTTGACTATTATTAAGGGTAATAGTGGAAAAATATTTAATTGCATTTTGCTAGTAGAAAAGTGACACTTATAAGGGAACCAAAAAAAAGTCCAAATCGAACACTTAAAAAGGAACGGAGGGAGTGCTAAAAACTTAATCTAGACATTTGTGCCCCTCATTATAGGGAAATGATATCTTCCCTCTTCAAGGGGAGGTTATCTTACCCATTTTTCTTGGACATTAAATATCCTTTCAAATATAAAGTCAGCATTTACAATAGAGGGTATTAAAGTCAATGAACCTCACGACCCATCAATCCGGTCATATTCGCTCTTTCTTTTTCTCTCATCAACCTTCCTCATCTTATCTATTTCTCTCTAAACCAGCCCAGCCCCCAGATGAGTAACTCTCTCTTCATTGCTCATTTGCTCCCATCTGCAGTGGCTATAGTTTAATTGCACTCCCATTTCTCACCTCCAACAACATAAACGAGACTCAAAAATCAGAACAATGATTTTGTTTTTTCAATTTGCATTATCCAGAAACATACTCTGCAAAAGGTCGAACAAAAAGTACGGAGAGATATTTTCCCTCCGATCACACCAATTGCTCCTCCCTTTTGCAATTGAATTAACAACCTTTTATCTTCAAGTTATTTTTTCTCTTGCACCAACAATCATCATCTTACCATTGTCGATCTACTGGCCACTTCCCCTTTTTTCATAACCAAAAAATTACTGTAAGTCTTCCCGTAAATGATTGCTTGGTACAGCACTTCCGCCACTAGTGATAATAATATGTGCTTTCCAAATCACAGTTTTGGAATAAGATTAGAGATAGAGAGACAGAAGATTTTTTTTACTCGTGTTCGATAACACTGAAGAGAATCAGGGTAATCAATTTTTCATCTGGGTTTTGGCCATATGGAACTTTCAGGGACGAGGAGTATCATTGAGAAATTTAGTTAAGATTTGTTAAAGTCCGACGTCAGATTACAGCTGATACAAACATTCAACCACAACTTGATGCAAGATACAAGAATTACAGGCTATTCCCATACTAAACAATTATTTAACGTGCCATTACCTCTCTACTAATCTCTTTCTAACTAGCCTATTAACAAAAGCAAACTTCTAATGAAATGCAGAAGGATACCCCTTCCTGTCTATGCATAAGTAAATGCTGTCTTCTCGGAAAGTGAAGAAGTTTGACCATGTGAGCATAACACATTCAAAGGAGCCTTGTATTCTTGCCCCGAGAAATCAACTGACAGATGTATCTTATACAACTAATTTACTAGCCTAAACATGCCATGTATTATTGACGAAACCCTTGATTAACAGCAAAGGTTTAATTGGAGTCTATATGCAACTACTCTGAAAACGAAGTCCAAACCATAGCCAAATACAGAACTATAATTTACTTAAAGGGATGGAGTACATCAAAACAAAGACATGTAACACTGTCAATGAAGGAACTCACAATTGTCCCCAAACAGGTAGAAAATGAAGGCAAGTAAGGAAAGGTACCTGCAAACCGACTAACATACAATCTCCAACAACCAAGAGGACATTGAGGGCCCGATGTTTTGACGAAACCTTGCTCCTGTGCCTGTCATAGGCCCTTGAGACAGTCTTTGTGGTTGGCGACACCAACTTGGAATGACAGACGCTGCACTCTATCATCCCGTTTCCTTTAGCGTCGACGCCCAAAACCTCTCCTTAATCTACAAAAACTTACAACTACAAAAAAAATATAGAATAAAATAAGCGCTCAAACACACAAACAGAACCAAAAAAAAGTCAGCATTAATAACAATGAAAACCATCTTTAAATAAGCAATAAATGTAAGCCTAATTACTACATACATCAGAACATGTTGTAACTTCAAAGATTAGCTCAATTCAAGTAACTGAAATTTAGAAACAATTCACCCTACAAATGCACAGTCAAATAAGTAACACATTCCACAAGGCAAATTCAATTAGATCTTCCCATTAGAGTAACAAATTTTCACCAATTCTGAGAATTGCACACAAAGACTCTGCATTTCTAATCTCAAAGGCCAAGAATAACAGTGATTGATTCAAACACAGCTCAGATCTTGCAAAATTAAACATCGTAATTCAAAGCCAATAAACAATCAAATTTTAAACATTAAAAAGTAAATAAATAAGGAAAATCGGAGTAGCGCACCGACCTCAATTTATGTGATCTCCGGGCAAAAATGAGTGGGAGCTAGATCTGAAGATTCCGGCGACCGGTGCTTAACAGCCCCGGCGAGATTGTAAATGTGAAATCAAAAACCTAACACGAGAATTGAGTTGAATGATCGATCCCCTGATGCGAAGAATATGCAAAGAGAGAGAGGGGGAGTTGTGCGCGTAAATTTATTTATAATTATGTTGAGGATGCCAAAAGTAATTAAAACGGGGAGGGAGAGTATTAATGTATGAGAATGGAATATGGATGCTATACTACTGTTTTGCTTAGCATGCATGACACTTGTTTTTGCTTCAATATCACACCAAACTTTAATTCGTTTTTTTGATGTAAATTGATAGGTGACCCGAAACTGCTTAAGCAATGAGAAGAGGAGTCAAAGCATGAGTGTGTATGTATACTTTTATGTGTATGTATACTTTTATGTGTATGTAAAACTCATTGTCCTCTCCCCTGAGGTTTGATCTTTTTTGAGTACCCTTCCTCTCACTTTTGATCGATCTAGTGTCCACCCCTCCATGAAATATCGGTAGTAACAATGCATTTAAATGGAGGGTATAATAGTCATTTTAATTGTGTATTTGTTGGTGCAACTGTTTGACGATGCCATGTTCACAATTGATGATACCGTTTGTCGATGTTCCCACTCTCACCTCTACACACTACCACGCTTGATGTCACATAAGTCATCAAGTTTCACTCGACTGAGTGAAGCGGAGTAGTCTGACGAGGCCACTCCTCCCATCGATTTTGGTCCTACTAACTGTGAACAGATTCGCCTCTGGCCTCTGGGCACGTCATAATCACATACTTTCGATCCAATCAAATAAAAAGTCCCAAGGGGACCATATTCTAGGAGCTCAAACTATGAAATTGGAGAACACCTTCGGCGGGTTGACTTTATCCCATGTTCAGAAATCACATAGCGTACTTCCACATATCCACTCAGAGGAAGGTATTTTCTTAATGGATGACCCTCGAAACCCCGGCCTCCAAATTGAAATTGACTAAATCAAAATCAACTAGATATTTGTGGAAAATCCTTCCACCACCTTCTTTGAAAGAGGTACATCGAGATGCTTCTGTTCATTGAGCTTAGCCTTCCTACTGCCTTAGGTCCTCTTAGGGACTCGACTAAGAAGTTCGAATGAAATCACTCGACTGAATTGGAGAAGGTACGGAGTCGCTCGACTGTTTGTTAACATACGTGTATATGTAAAACTCATTGTCCTCTCCCCCTGAGGTTTGATCTTTTCGAGTACCCTTCCTCTCACTTTTGATGGATCTAGTAGCCGCCCCTCCATGAAATATCAATAGTAACAATACATTTAAAGGGAGGGTATATTAGTTATTTTAATCACGTATTTGTTTATGCATACTCTTTAACGATGCCATGTTCACAATTGATGATACCATTTATAAACGTTCATACTCACCTCTACACACTACCACGCTTGGTGTCACCATTTTTCACTGCAATAACTTCATATCTTCCATTATACCACTTTTTCTGCTTAATCATGTAAAACTTTGTCTCAGATATGCCACAATTGACCTATCCATGCGTTGAATTATTTTTTCTACAAATAGGAAGTAGAAAAAGAGAGTTTTGGTGATCAATCAAATTTATTCATCAACGTTTCTATAGATTGATCAATACAACTATTATGTTGACGTGTATAAATCAACTCGATCTTTCGTGTCCTATTATCCAAATATGACATCCAAGAGTATTGTTTCATCTTTCACAAAGAGAAGTGTTTGAAGCTAGTATTACAATTTTCAGCAATTTTATTGTCCGATTGGTTAGCATGGCTCTTGCGCAAAGACCATCACCTGAATTGTCTAAGTATCCAAATTGCTCCTTCGTTCACAACGAGGGGGTAAAAAAATTTTCGCCCCCAAAGTAACAATCAAAATTCACTTTACCACCTAAACACAAACTTGGACCATATGATCCCCCTCCCCCAAAATAAAAACACGTAAATCGATCACGTGCATATCACGTGAGGGCATTACAGGTATTTCAAATTTATTTTTGGATGAAATCTAACATGTAGACCAAAAAGTAAAACTTAACTCCATCATTCCTCACCTCCATAAATTACACACTTAATGAAACGGTTTTAAGGCCGACTGGGTTTCTGGCCTCCGGCAACAAACTCAAACCATGTCAAAGTGATTGTCTATTCAAGATGATCAAAAGCTCTATGAATATAGGTGGATAAGGTGTGGATTTCAAAGGGATTAATCAATCCGTAAGGGGATGGTGTGACCCAATCGTCTTTTTCGCTAGAGATAGCACACAATGATTTGTTTAACCAATGGGAACAAACCCCCATGCTTTCAATCATTGATTCTGTTAGAATCCATTTATTTGATTCAGACGATTGTAGGGTTTATAACCCAATTTGTTTTTTAGCAACAGTAAACTAATGGGGGAGAGAGACCAATCATGGATCTTACATTATTGGTGGTGGCGGTCATGGTAGGGAAGCGATGCCACTTACGCCCGTGAGGGCGGGGCTTGAGATACGAAGATTGGGATTGTGGCTGTGGATATTTCAACTAGGGAGGTTATTTATGGGGAGTTTGATGATGGTTTCATGAGAGCTGGGCTTGAGACGTCGGCAGGTGAAGAGCAGTAGCAGCGGCAAGTGAAGAGAAGGTGATTATAGGGTTTCGAACGGAGATTTCAGAAGGAGAGAGAAAGGGATCCGGCTTATTCTTTCAATTTTTTCCTCTGGCTTCTTCTTCTTTCGAGTAATTATGTTACTAAGTCATTTTTCCAATTCCAAGTGACCCAGTCAATAAAATAGGTCATCAAACAATTTTTCCCCTTTAAAGTAACCAAAAGTACACAACTTATCAATTTTCACGCGAAATGTCAATTCAATTTGGCA
>JAOTQG010110006.1:0-12065 GCA_025631175.1 Iris virginica
AAGACAAATTTTATGATTGAATTTACAAAATTTAAGTGAACACAATTCTCTATTATGGAAGTTGAATGAGAAAAAATTGAAAGTAAAAGGAAAAAAGTGAAAATTTATATAAATACAATACTCAATATTATAAAATATAAATGCATTGATTATATAAGTGTATATAAGTAATTAACTAAAAGTAAAAAAAAAATTAAATATACATTAGTAATATTATCTTGGTTTGGTTTGGTTTGAAAAATATAATATCACGGCTAAACTGCAACCAAACCAATATTCTCGGTTTTTATAGTTCTAGAAATCGAAACCAAACTAATAGATTGATTCGATTTTTTTTCGTTCAGTTTCGTTGGTTTGGTTCGGTTGATTCAATTATATTTTTTTTTTTTGCTCAGCCCTATTTCGAGCCGGTGTCCGGCGACAATAGAATTGTTTATTTGGTCCTCTTTGCACTTTGGCTTTTTCACATTATTCTTCTTTTCCTTTTAATCCTTAATAAAGAAATGCAAAAGGACCGCGTTTGGACAAAACTCTCTTCCGGAGTACTATTTCTTTCCTTTCCTTTTTTTAAATTTCAACGGTCAACCCCAAATTGAAGTTATCCTAGGGTTCATTCTGCGTAAAAATAATTTAATCGTCAGTGGACTCTCTTGCCGGCGAGCACTAGTGGTTTGCTAGTGAGAGTCATAAAGACCAAACTACCCTCATTCCACATGATGACTATTTCAGACATTGATTCTTCAGGAATGACCTGACCATGCTTTCCAATGCTTCTGGTAATGTCCTTTTTGCACTTTATTTATTTTCCCCTTTTTTAATTGATAATTTGAGTGCAGATTATGTGTTTTTGTTTGTGTATCAAATCAATTTCACATTTTAGTGTTTTGTTCTATATATGATGAGCTCATTTGTAATTGTAAATCATCCAAGTCAAGTTCTAGCTTTAATTTGAATTTGAAGATGTTGATGTTTTCTTGTAAATTGTCTTTACTATTACAAAAGTTAAATTTGTCAGCTAAAAAAAGCGGTTTTATATCCTGAGCGGCATTGCCATTATGTCTTTGTCTGTCGCATTTCAATGAAGATGGATTCAATTTCGGGGAACACGTTGACTTGTTAAACAACAGTGACTGCTATGAACATTTGGTAGAAATTTATATTTAACACTAAGTAGATGACAATTGGCAAGTCGTACGATCATCCAAGCATGGTTGGTTGGTTGGTTTAATTAGTTCTCGGAAACTTTGAAAGGATAACTGTCCGCTGAAAAGATTAAACAAAAATACCTTCTTGCTGTGCAGTTGAATGACAGACAAATTAATCTGGGGGTAATTCAGCTGGTAGGAGGGAATACTAGTTTTCAGAACCTGAAATTTTCTTACCAACTGGTGCCAATCATGCTGGACATCGAGAGATCCATACTCCAATCTCCTGCATTTCTTTCATTTCTTTTCATTTACCTCTTTCTTGCCATTGTAATCCCTTCTGCGAGCCCATTGACATTTAATCTTACCAGCATCGGACCCCAGAATCTAAACAGAGACATCATAACCCAAGGTGATGGAGCTTATATCTCAGACCAAGGCATTCAGGTCACCCCAGATGGGATTAAATCGAACCAGACCCTTAGAGCTGGTCGAGCCACATATATTAGACCCCTCCACCTCTGGAACAATGCTTCCGGGCAGCTTGCTGACTTCAGTACCAACTTCACCTTTGTGATTGATTCAAACCAAGCTCTAAGGTATGCGGATGGGCTTTCTTTCTTCCTTGCTCGTAACAGTTCTGTAATTACTGCCGGTGGGGCCATCGGGCTTCCGGTCAATGCCTCAACAGGTATGGCGATTGATCAGTTTGTTGCGGTGGAGTTTGATACTTTTTTTAATAGTGAATGGGATCCAAGGAACTCGACAAATTCTTCCATCGGTGATCATGTAGGTATCAACATAAACTCTCTCGCTTCTGTTAAGGCTGCAAAATGGTGGAGCAACATTACTAATGGGAGAGAAAATGAAGCTTGGATCAATTATGAATCTATCTCAAAAAATCTTAGTGTTTTATTTACTGGTTTTCAAAATAATACCAGAGTACTACAATCTGGACTTTCTTACACTGTTGATCTCAGGAATGAACTGCCTGAATGGGTTATTTTTGGCTTCACGGCTGCGACAGGAAATCTCTTTGAGAAAAATAATGTTGTGTCATGGAGTTTTAACAGTTCTAATTTTCCGGGTGATGAAAACACTGAACCTCCTATTGCAAGTCCAATCCCACCAAAGAAGGGAAATAAAACAGGTCTTTTGGTTGGAGTGAGCATGGGAGCTTGTGTTTTGGTTGGGGGGTTTGCTTTAGTTGGCTTTGTTCTATGGAAGAAATGGAGGAGAGAGAACGAAGTGGAGGAAGGATTCGAGGAAGAGATGGATAATGAGTTTCAAACGGGCACGGGACCTAAAAAGTTCTCCTACTATGAGTTAGTACGTGCCACTAGTAACTTTGCAGAAGAAGAGAAACTTGGAGAGGGAGGTTTTGGGGGTGTTTTTAAGGGTTTCTTGAAAGAATCAGGCTCCTATGTTGCTGTTAAGAAGGTGTCAAAGAGTTCAAAACAGGGGATTAAGGAGTATGCATCGGAAGTAAGGATTATCAGCCGATTGAGGCACAGGAATTTGGTGCAACTCATTGGTTGGTGCCATGAAAAAAAGGAGCTTCTACTTGTTTATGAATTTATGGAAATGGGTAGCCTAGACTCCCATCTTTTTAAGGAAAAGAGTTTGTTGACATGGGCAGTAAGGAGCAAAATAGCTCAAGGTTTGGCCTCAGCGTTGCTTTATCTACACGAAGAATGGGAGCAATGCATTTTGCACAGGGATATTAAATCAAGCAATATTATGTTGGACTCAAATTTCAATGCAAAACTTGGGGATTTTGGGTTAGCTAAGCTTGTTGACCATGAAAAAGGGTCGCAAACAACAGTTTTGGCTGGGACCATGGGCTACATGGCTCCAGAATGTTGTATCACAGGCAAGGCTACCAAAGAATCAGATGTCTTCAGCTTTGGAGTGGTGGCCTTAGAGATAGCTTGCGGAAGAAAGCCCATTGAGATTAAGGCTCAGAGAACTCAGGTAAGATTGGTGGAATGGGTTTGGGAACTCTATGGAACAGGAAAGCTTCTGGATGCAGCTGATCCTAAATTAGGCACTGATTTTGATGGGCAAGAAATTGAGCGTTTGATGATTGTAGGGCTATGGTGTGCTCACCCTGACGAACATATCCGCCCATCAATTCAACAAGCTATTCATGTCCTTAATTTTGATGCGCCTCTTCCCATTCTCCCTTCAAAAATGCCGGTGCCAACATATTATGCTCCTCCACTGTCTTCATCGTCTATATTATATGGGGTTACTGAGAACAGCCAAACACACTCATCGAGTAATAGTCGTATTACCGATTCGTCAAATTTCACCACCACTTCTGCCCCTTCTTCTTCGTCATCATCAGCACTTTTGTATAATACTACATAAGAAGATGCTTTAAATAGGGAATCTTGGTGTCTATTTACATATATCTCATTGTTTCTTACTCCCTCCGTCCCAAAACACTCGACAATTTTTTTTTTTAATCAAGAATATATGGTGTCAGTCATATTGGGACTGGGAGTAGTTCATAAAACATGTGCATTATAGGATAAAGGATATTGCTATTTTGATTACAATTTGCTGGTGTTCAATTTATTTGGTGCTTTGTTACAAACTGAAAGATAAACAAACTTCTAACAAGTAGGAAAATCATATTGTTTACAGATTAAGATACACCATTCTTCTGTTGCTTCTTCATCCCGTGCTGCAAGTTTTTCTTCGGATCAACATAGCTCATACTGGGAGAGATGCAGCCAATCTTTGGGTTATCTACTCACCTACTATCAATTGGAGTTTGGCTGAAATAGGTGCATTTCCATCTACATCCTAGCTTGTTTGCATTGACAGACACAACAGTTTACCCCTACCACCAATGTGCTGTCATCGCCCAGGCTTTCCATCTTAGCCCATGAAAGTTTAGTACATTAATGCTCAATGTTATCCACAATGTTTTATGTTTCTCAGACATTGATAACACCGGAGGAATTTCCCCACAAGATTCAGCCAATACTCAGAGCTCTGAAAGAAAATCCCTGCTTTTACTCGAAGATGTTATTTTCATTTGAGAATCATTCAGATCTTCAGTAACAGCGAGTGCCCCACACAAGCTCAATGCGCAAAACTTCCTATCAAGACCAATAGCATTACTGAATTCCACGATGATTTAGTATGGGCCTGGATCTCAGACAGCATAGGTTTAAGCCTATTGGCCATGAATTTTGCTTGCCTGCTTCTTAGACTTTAGTACCACATCTATGATCTGTGAAATGGAACTGAAGTGGAAATAGCATCTGTACCTTATCCTCCAATTTCTTTCAAATATATAATCTGAAATAGTAATTGAAATACATATTATGAAATTCACAAAAAAGAGTAGCTAGATAGTTGACTTGAAACTAATGCTCAACTTGGGCCACATGTCTCATGATGCACCAGTATAACTACAAATCAATAAATCTTTTACTAAACAGATAAAGATCACAAATACAATTGAACTATGATGGCATGCAGCCAGTATGACTTCCATTTTGCTATGTACTCTCATGAGTTGCTTAAAATATTTGAAGTGCCAAGCAAATTTAAGGAAAATTTGCGGAAGTTAATACGCATCAAATTAGGATAATTTCAGCATGTCTAGGCTGGAAAGTTTTATACTGGAAGAATCATCTTACCTATGGTCAAACATAATGATGCCATTTAGCCGAATATTAATAACTTGATCTGGTGTTTATTGATGTTTTACATACACACAAGATATGACCTCCAAACTTTTGAGGTAGTATGTGATCTCGTGAATGGGGGTATGAGTGGAGTGGCCATTTCTTGGATGTCCATTACTGCATTGGTCTTCTACTTATGGAAGGAGAGAGTGGCAGGCCTTCAGTAGAAATATACTTCATTTTTTACAGCCTTGCGTCTCTAATGAATCCGGTGGAAATATACTTCATTTGTTACAACATTGTTTCCTTAAAGTTCATCGCATTTTCTGCAGCTTCTACTCCATCAGCAGCATTTTCATACCCATAAAATATTAGAAGATCTAGACATGTTGTAGTTTAGTAAATTAAGAATTGTGTAGAATGTAATTTGATGGTTTTTAACTGTTACGGTTTTGTGTTTGATCAGTTGCTTTTGTGTATTTTCAGGGGAAGCTTATGATAGCAGTAAGCAGTTGATTTCATAGAAGGGGGATTGAGAGAATACCTTGTTTACACTAGATACAAAGAACATCACAAGAAGTCTTCAGCCATTGAATTAAGGGTTACTGTAGATCAAATTAATGACCATCGACCGGTAAGCTATATCTCCTTTGAGAAAGTAAATAGCTTGGTTTTCAGTTCATATATCGGTCTCCATATATGTTGTGTCACTATAGTAGTATACTTATCTCGGTACATGCCTGCATCCAACTATTTGAGCTCAGTTGGAGCCTAAAATAATTGTCCATAGACTTCACCTTCAAGTTGCTATTGCTTTCATTTCTAAAGGAAAATAAATGATGGAAGAAAAATAATATCAGTAAACCTAAGATTTGAATCCTGCCATCCCATTAGGATGCATTCTCATATGCACAATTGGAATTATGGGAGCATCAGGTGCTCTAGTGTAACCAATCAAAAACCAGGAGACAAGTTATTAAAGGTAAGGAAGATACAGTATAGCATATATCCGCAAAGCCGTTGGTAGAAGAATGAGGGGTTAAATGAACACATTCAAGCCACTTGGGGCACACGTTTTCATTTGGTAGTTGAGAAAGAGATTGCCTGATCAGTATATGCTGTATCTCTGTTGCAAATCTCCAGAGGCGAAATGCGCGGAAAACATTTAATGGAAACGAATATTCAAACTTGATTAATTCATAACATAGAACTACTTATTCATTTTATGCCTGAAAGTCGTCATCAGATTCCCATTGCTCAAACCAGGTAAGACGCATTCACTCTCCATGTCATATACCCACCAATTCTCAACTGTAATTTGACTAAAATAAACACAATTGCTTTTGCTTCCCTCTTTGCTTGCACTGACAGACATACAGCAATTAACACCTGCAAACAATGTTCTATCATCACCTAGGCTCTCCAACTTAACCCATGAAAGTTTAGGAATATGTAGCCGAAAAACCTCAACATGGTCCACTGTGTTAATTTTTTTTTTAGAGATCAGAAATACCAGTAAAATTTCCCCACAAGATTCAACCAAATACTCCCTAAAATGCCTACAGGGCACAGAAGGAACAGCCCTGCTTTTACCCAAGGCCGTGATTGTAAGTTGAGTATCAATAACAGCAAGGCTCCCTTGGGAACTCAAAGCATAAAACTTGCCTTCAAAACCAATGGCGTTGCGAAACTGCATTGGGCAATGGTTTGAGCCATATGGGTCAACAAGAGTGTTATCTTGTCTTACCCATTTCCCATGGCTATAGAAGACAAAAGCTGGAGAAGAGATACCTGTTAACACCATCAGGACACAATTTCTGCTACCCCACTGAGAGGATAGAGCAACAAACCTAAAAGGAATGTCTTTATCCCAGGGTGGAAGCCAGGAATAAGTGTACCTACCATTCCAGATGAAGTATTCTAATGGTTTAAGCCCTTTAACCACCAGTACACCATGGGAGAATCCCACAAAATTTTCCCAAGGGAAAGCGCAGGATCCGGGAGGCCTTCGTCTATGCCACCAAGTGTAGCCTTCATAAAATAAGATGTTAAATTCTCTTGGTAGTAGTTGATGTTTTTTGTGGTATTCATCACCATTGGAGAGTTCAAGCCATGGTGACTTGTTGGTTGGACTACATTTCCTTGGTGCTGCCCTCCATGACTTGGTGACACCACCAAAAGTACTAATGTTCTGCAGTAAAGTTGGTTGCCTGCCTATAGAGTGAATAAGTTGCTCTGGCAAATCTGGCCATGGCCTAGCACTACTGGATCCTTTCTTAGGCAAATTCTGTGCTCCTTTCTTTGGCTTTAGTTCCATATCTGTGACTTGAGAATTGAAACTGAAGTGATTATCCCTCAAAACTCAAATTCATATATAATCTCTTATGACCTTGTTCTCCAAGTAACCTTAACTATTAATAATATAGTGGGGCAATTCCGCTTGCAGTGGTCTATTCCATGTTTGGTCCCTCAAGGGCCTCAACCCAGATACATATTTTAAATCACAAAGGAGCAGATGGAGGGTTGACTTGAAATGAATTCTCAACTTGGGCCACAAGTTTTCATGTTGACTTGAACCTATATGAAGTTTTAAATAAGAATTAATGAATTCGTTCTAATCACGACAAGCAAAGTCTTGGTACTTGCATCTCTTTATTCCTGGAGTGACCAGTAGGGGTGGTTTCGGTAGGGCAATCGTATCAAAACCTCATTACCATTACCATTATCGAAAAATTGGTAATGCAAAATTCATTACCATTGTCCTACCGAAATTTCGGTATTGACATTACCAATTTTCGGCCCAAGTTTTAAAAAAAATCAAATTTTAAATTACAAGTTAAATTAATTCACACTTGTAGGTCAAAGTTAATTGTTGTGTTTTAAAAAATGCACCGAAAGAGACCGAAAAACTCAAATTACAAATTTAGGAGGCCAAAATTCTACTCTCCTATAAATATCAACATTATAAAATCATCAATTTTCAATTGAAGTATTGAAGAAGTAGTAGGATTATGGTTTGAAATTTTTTAAAATGGTAGTGTGTAAGAATAGAATATGTAAATTGAATTTTTTTAAATTTTTTATGTAATATGGTAAGCTGATGCAGTCGTGTAGCACTTCCCAATTGCATGTGTTTTTCTGAGTTGCTTACATTATTTAGATTGCCTAGCCACCAGTAAACCATGGGATAATCCAGTAAGATAATCCCAAGGGCATTTCATATGCGGCATTTGGCAGGTGCACCAACCGTTGTTTGAGTTAAATAAGATGTTAAAGTTGTGCGCTATGTTACATGAACCTTTCACTTTTATCAAAGTACTCGTGTCCGACCGACACGATATTGGTGGGTGTGGATACGAGTGTGGCTGTTTTACACTACATTTGGTGTAAAACTTATAATTTTGGAGGATCCGACACTCAGATCTGCAGCCGTGTCGAATCTTCGTAGCCGTGTCCAGAAAACATAGGTTGTGTGGTAGTTGACGTTGATCGTCAGATAGTTGAGGCCACAGTGATTTTCCGGCTGGATTACATTTGCGGGATGCTACTCTACCCTCCATGACTTGGTGACACCACAAAATGTACTTAAATTAAATATTGTGCATCAGAGTTGGTTGCGGTCGAATTTTCGAATGAAATGAACTCAATGAGATACAAATTGCTTCAATTGATTGATGAACTCTATTGAAACGAAATCAAAATGTTTACACAAGCTTATTAATCTGAACAATTTTGGAGAGAAAGCATTTCACTAGCCTTTGCTTTCTTAACAAGCACATTATGTATATAAACCAGCTACTTATAGTTTGAGAACATAAAGGGGGAAAAAAACGATAACAGAAAAGTAACACATAGCACCCACCCTGGAGAAACCAGCTTGACAGCCGCACTACCTCCCGATGGTCAAGTGTTCCGAATTGAAGTGTTCCGGATTGAAGTTTTCCGGAAGTACTTAAATTGAAGTGTTCCGAATTGAAGTGTTCCGGATTGAAGTGTTTCGGAAGTACTTAGCAACATTGCTAGTCATTCCAATGCTAGGTGCGCGACCCGGATCGGACTGGATTAGTAAGGACATAGTCCTTGATACCAGTGAGCAACAAAAAAAAAAAACATTGATGGTCATTCCAACTACTAACACCTGGACTGCCACTCATTTGTGTTCAAGTTCTCCTTTCTTAGTCTCGATCATTTCATTAGTCTCAATAGTTGCCTATGGGGTGAATAAGTTGCTGTGGAAAATCCGGCCATGGCCTAGCATTGCCTGCCGGCTGCTATCTTATGCAAAATTTTGAGATTGAAGTGGAAATACCTCAAAGCTCAGACTACTTATCTTCAACTACCAGTGATCTCCAACTTCTTGAAACTTTAATTATTGCAGGAAGGAGTAGCTGGATACTTGACCTGAAATGGATGCTCAACTTGGGCCACATGTTTTCCCATGGAACTGAAGATAAGTTGAGTTTAAAACCAATATTAGTACTCGTATACATAACCACAAAAGAAAACCTCTCTGTTACATCTCTGTTATCTTAATTAGATGCTTTATAAGCACTGATTACGCGGCCCCAAGATAGCCCTGATTGCATTTGGATCATGAGAATGGGGGCTTGAATGGCGACTTATGGTTATAAAACTGGAGCCTCACGTCATTATTCCTGTGTATCAAATATGCATATAGACGGAATCCAGATTCACTTGCGGCAATACTGGGAGTGAACATGTTAGTACCTTAAGTGGTATTATTCGGTATCCCAATATCCAATACGGAGTCGATAATATACCATATTTTTTCGCTCTCCTCTACAATTTCTACAAATTATCTATTTATATATGGTCTTAGCAGGAAATGCATCTAGGGGCAACTGCTAGTGAATCAGAAATGCTTTGAGATCTATAATTTTGGTGAATTATCTAACAATAATTCAATCCTCACATTTCATTTACTAGCATCGATCCAAAGGATTAACCCAGGGTGCTCCATAGTCCGGCAAAGTTGAGTTACAAACAATGGGAATATATGTCACTAGTGGTTGCCTTGGTTTGCCATGAACAAACTGGGAATGAAATAGTGTGGGTGAGAGACATGCTTCTCAGTCAAGGCATTTGCTGGTAATTACAGTGAGACAGAAACTCATATCGGGTACAAACAAGCCGCACAAACACTTTTTAATATTTGCTGGTAATTACTGAGACTGAAACTAATATCAGGTACAAACAAGTCGCACAAACACTTAATAAAAGTTGTAGGCTGCTTCTTTCGTAGCCAATTAATTTTGACATGGAACTGCATACGCTTGCGAGTCCAACGGTACACGAAGATCTTCCGCCAGTGATTTCCTAGCTAAAATATTTCGGGTTAAGAGGAAAACTTCCTTCTTGTTCACACAGAATTTTTTGTTATTTTCAGTGTATTTTAGGGTATTATAACTCTTTGTAATTTTAACAATGTTCCCTGCTTTGCGCTTCAATCTTCTTTTTGGAAGTAGGCTAGCTTATTACTCCATCTTAGCCAATTAAAGTACTCCATATGAATATGCAATTGGAAAGGCCCATCATGATCCACACACACATACACTTGTTTTTAATTCTACAGATTCAAAATTACAGTGTTTTTCCCACAGGATTTAATTTTAGATTTTTCCGAAAATGTTACCTTGGTAGTACCATTTATGGTGATTACGCACATATTCCGCTAATATTGCTTATGTATCATCTTCCTTAATTTTCACAAAAAGCTCAAAATGGCACTCATGCACTTTCCGGTTGAGGGAGTATCAATCAAATTCTACGCAGTAGTAAAATTGGAGTGAAAATGGAGGGATGGAAAAGTGGAGGGGATTAAAAGCACCTCCTCTTTGATAAAAATTTCTTCCCCAAAATTAGAGTAAAAATGAAAGCTAACAATTATATAATTTTAAAGCTTCTTTTTTTAAAAAAACTTTTCTTCTCATATCAAACAAGTGAAAATAACTCTTCATTTTTCCCTTATTCAACCAAACACCAGGAGAAAAAAGTATTTTTCATCCCCCGAGGGATAAAAGCTTTAACACTCCTATTTTTCACCTCTCCAATCAAACGAACCATAATATAACAAAATATTTCCTTGGGATTGTTTAAAATAAATGATTATTTGAATAATATACCATTGTGTTATAAAAATTATAAAGGGACAACTTGTCTATGTACTTTGATCGAATCTATGGATAGTCACTGAACTTAGAAAAGCAATATAAACGGTCAAAGTTTGTAAAATCGGCTCATAAATGATCCCTACCGTTAAGGTAAAGTTAATCAAGGACAATTTAGAAAAATCACTTCTAAAACAAAGGATAAAATAGAAATTATCTACTTAACTCATTTTTCCTCATATCACCACCCTCCACCACCACCCACCCACCATCAAAGCTCCGACCAAGTTAAAACCCTTCGAACGCTCAATCCGGGAGCGCACCAAATCGAAATCAACAAATCCCGTTTGAGAATTGACTGAACAATCTTTTCACAAAGTAAGCCACGGGAATTAACTAGGGATGGCAATTTCTCAGAATTCGATCCGAACCCGAGGATGTTCCGCCCCGAAAAATTCGATTTTTTCACAAAATTTTAAGACCCGATTGGGTTAGGGGCGGGTTCGGGTTTAGGTTCCACCCTGCCCCTAACCCGTCCCGCCCCGACTAGTGTTATGTCCATTTTAAAATATATATATGTACATAGTATACATTGAATAAGGGATATACTTAGAGTTTGAGTACTTGGATTAAGTTAGAAATATAACTAAAATTGAAAAAAATAATTTTGAATTCAAATTATGAAAAAAATTAAATGTTATGTCCATTTTAAAAAATATATATGTACATAGTATACATTGAATAAGGGATATTCTTAGATTTTGAGTGATTGAATTAAGTTAGAAATATAACTAAAATTGAAAAAAAAAAAATTGAATTCAAATTATGAAAAAAATAAATAAAATTTTATGAATGTGGGCGGGTTCGGGGCGGATTCGGATTTTTGCAATTATGGGGCGGAAAGTGAGAAAGTCGGATCGAATTTGATTTTGTAGATACCCGCCCCGTTGCCATCTCTAAAATTAACCTCTGGGAATGTGAAGCTCCACTTGCTTTTAAAAAATAATAGAAACCAACCCAATTGGGTCCTGCAATTTTTGACAGCCAACAGGGCCAGATCACAAGTCCCATTTCAAGCAATATGAGAATACGGAAAATACGGAAAATATCCGATCACATATCAAATATCACACCCAAATATCACA
>JAOTQG010110028.1:0-12058 GCA_025631175.1 Iris virginica
TCATATGATCTAACTTTGGTTCTGGGGGGTGCAGTGAATCCCGGTGGATACTTTAGGGGGCGGAACATTTTAAAGCCTCCTCCTGGGATTCCAACCCCTTGGTTCCTACAGAGAAAGTTCACCCTTTGAAATCCAGAATGGGCTATAAAACAAAGGGAAAAGATCCAAAATGCCTAGCTAGCTAACCTTTTTCAGCTGGCTCCAGGGTTGAGCCCTGGGTCTGACCGTTATTTCAAGTCGGCTAACTGTCTCAAGGGAAGACTAAGATTGTGCAGTTATGAATCTTTAGATTGGTCATGAACATCGTAAGGTGCTGCTCTTCGCAAATCCCAGGTTTTTTTCTCCAACTGGTCGGGTAATTCTTGGCCCAAACAAGAGAAAGAAACAAACATCCCATTTTTGAGAGATATTCACGATATGGCTTACACTTTGAAGGAATGATGGTCGCCATAGAAAGTCTAGTAGGTAACCAGAACATTTTGTAGCTTTGTGATCATTTTGACAAATAATATTAATCATATTTATCGATACGAAATATTATTTTTTTACATTTATACCTTTATACTTACACATTATTTTATATCTTACAATATTTTATTAATTGATCGTGTGGGAATGGGCCGTCCCTCATGGGGCGTGAGTGGATTGACTTCCAAATATTTTCCAATTAGATTTGTGAATCAAGATTGTGAATTGGGACCTGCGTACACACAGAAACATCTGAGGTAAAGAATAAGGTTTATACCTTACTCAACCGCTCCGACGTAATGGTAAGTTTTTCGTAAAAGAATGTTGTGAAATCTCTAAAGGTTTTGCGAAGAACGCTAAGGAGATTGCTCACAAGTGCTTATGTTTACAGAGAATGTGTGTGTATGCAATTTAGCAGCAATTCGATAGTGAAGAAATTACTTACCTTGGACAAGATGATGGTTTGAGCTATTTATAGCTCAATGGATGTCGGGCGGAAGGCCATGGGGACGGGATCACAGCCGTTGCACGTTTAGAGAAACTAACTCTGAGATAACAGCAGCGGGTAGTTGGAGTTGATCCAAAGGAGGAGAATGTGGGACACGTTTGCGTTCAGTTATAGTGCTCCAAGGTTCTTTGGACACGTGAAAATAATCTTGGGCATTATATTGATGAAGTATGCGTTGGTCGTTCATGTGACCGCCCTTCCATCCATTATTCCCTTTTAGTGAGCTGATAAAGAGATAAAGGCGGGGAGCTCAACCGGACAGTAGGTCGCCCATTTAGGCTTGAGTTGATGAGGGCGGTCAGGTGCCTTAGGGAGATTGACGCCCACCCATATAAGATATAAGCCTATGGATGAGATCTGCTCCAAAATAAGCGGGTAGGTCTGCTAGGCCGTACTCATTTATATTAATCAAATAAAAAAAATATTACATCATGTTACATTTATCCCAATAAAAATTATTTTTATCAATATAATTAAAACCTACTATATCCTCTCTTCATCTCTCATTTATCCCCTATACAGCTACCCCTATTTTTTAGCTGCTCTCCTCTTTTGATCTCTCCTCTCTCTTCTTTACATGTATCCTAAATATCAAACTGCCCCCAGGGCATATATCACAGTGGCAAAGGGGAGAGCGGATAGGGCTCAGCGCGGTAGTGTGCAGAGTTCGATTCCCCGCAAGGTGAAATTGACTCTGTTACAAGCGGGAATGACCTAAGGGTTAAGAGCCCTGGGCCTATTCGTTAGCTCTCCACCATTGCTTCTGTGATGCACATCCTGCGATTTACCTCCTCCACGTTGGCTCAGGGCAGGGTCGGTGGGGGGCTGCCAGGGTTGCAGTCTCAACCTTTTAAAAAAAAAAAATATCAAACTCACTTCTCATCTTTAGCAGGCCATGGTTTAGATGGTGCATGTGTGAGAGAGAAAAATAATGGTTAGAGAAAAAAATTGGGTGGTGAAATTCAAAGAAAAAGAAATATTGAATGGTGCAGCTCACGACTAAAGAAGAGGAGAATGGTTAGATTGAAGAGAAAAAAAAGTTAGAGAGAAGAATTTTTAGTTCGTGCTGTTATGAGAGAGAGAAGAGAGGAAATGAGTTAGTTCTAGGAGAAAAATCACTATGGATTTGTTCGCTAAGCTCATTTTTTGAACCTAGTTTTAAAAACAGTCAAAATCGTTGTTCATTATGTTAATTTTAAAAATATAGTTCTCTCTTTCATAGCTAGTATTTTTACTTACCTCTATTCTTATATACTAATACCTATAATATTATTTATAATTTATTATTATATTCATCAATAATTTTCAGCGGGACCCGCTGTCTATCTTTTCTCGTACCTTCTCTCTATCTTTTCTCTCTCGTCATCTCCCCTAAAACAACCATTACCGGCCGACCCGCTCCCCATTCATTCCTTCTTCCCACTCCCTATCTCTCACAAATCCCCCACAACCACCCATCTCTTCACCCTCCATTAAAGCAGCAACTCACCACCAAAATAAACTCTTTTCCTCCACATCCGCCGAAAAAACTCCTCCATTAAATTCGACCATCCTCCCACCTCCTTTTTCCTATCTCCCTTTCTCTCTCTCCCCTGCTCCCATGGATATCTAACTCTCTCTCTCACTGAACACCATCTTTCCAAACAAAAAATCAAGCAGAAATTGGAATTCAAACCCAGATTGGAATCGAACCAAAATCAGGAATCGAACCATAAAATCGAACAACAAACCCAGAAGAACAAAAAAAACGAACCGAAATTCAGAATCGAACAACCGAAATCCTTCGCGAAGCGCGGGAACACCAAGAAGCCAAAATCCAACCTCCGAAATCAATCGGACCAGATTTGTATGCCTTTTGTCTACTGTTATTTGTCATTCCTGAACAATTTAAGATGAATTGGGGAAGAGCAACTGTCATGTACTTACTCCTCATTAGCTGGCGGGGAAGAGTAACCGTGATGGTGGTGGTTGGACGGGGGCTGGTGTTAGGTTAAGGTGGTGGTGGATTTTGGTGACGGGTGGTGGGAGAAGAGAGGGAGTTGGATGGAGTTTGTGGGCGATGGAGATGGGACGGAGGTTTTGGGTTGCGGTTGGTGGAAGATGAAGGTGATGAGCGGCGAGTTGGTGGTGGTGGAAGATTGTGAGAGAGAACGGTCGAAACGAAAGAGAAAAAGGGGAGGAGGGTAAACGTATTTTTATTAGGTATAGTCATGGTGCCAACCAACTAATAGGCCTACACTCACATAAAAAACCTTTTGACCATCAGAATAATATTTAGGGGTGGGAGGGGTAAAATAGGAGAATTTTACTTAAACCAAAAATCAAACAAACACCAAACTGTGTCGAAAATTTGCTATCCAAATGCATTCCTTGACTTACCAAGCATCGTTTCGATCGACACGGCAGAGAAGGATTTATCCTCTCTCTCACTCACCGAAATTAGTGGCTGAATCAATCACAATAGTGGATTTTGCCCTAATTTCATACAAATTCGAAATTGTGAGAGAGAAAAGAAGAAAGATTAGAGTGAGAGAGAAAAAAGGAGATTGAGACATACCTTCGGTCAGTCAAGACGACATGGAGGAGAAAGAGCCGAACAAGGATGCAATCGGAAGAAGAGAAGGAAACCTGAGTACATGACCTAAAAATCGTAAAACTAATTATCGATTAAAAAAAATTGTGGAGCACGTGCGCCTTAATAGGTCTGCCTCTAGCTGGGGCTAATGAAGATTTTTTTTAAGCATATTGAATTCACAAAAAATTAATTTAAAAAGAAAATTAAAAAAGAAAGTCCAATATTTAAATGTTGTATTTTTTAAATATGTACGTGTTTTGCACGTCAAAATTGAAACTTCTTATGCTAATTTTGTTTATATATTTAATGAGGTTTGAACGGTCAAAATTTTAAATACAAAAAAATATGAAATCTTACATTTTTATTTTCTTTCGATTAAGCAGTAAATTTTAAATACAAAAAAATATGAAATCTTACATTTTTATCTTCTTTCGATTAAGCAGTAGATTTGATATACTGAGCAGTAGAGATAATTGCAACACATTCGTCAGACTAAATATTCTGATTAGACAATGAAAATTTCAACAAAAAATATCTAAGATTCAAAATACACCATTACAGACAACAAATACAACCAAAAGAGTATAATTTTATTTAAAATTAGAGTTACCTTCGCATGAGATGTAAAATGGAAAAAAAATTCTTCATTTTGGGAGCAGAAAGGAAAATGTGAAAGGTGAGAAGAAGTGAGATGGGGAAGGGTTTTAGTTCTGAGTGAGAGAGGGCCGAGGCTAATGAAGATTTTTTTTTAATTTAAAAAGAAAAAAAGAAAGCCCAATATTTAAATTTTGTATTTTTGAAATATGTATGTGTTTTGCACGCTGAATTTGAAACTTCTTGTGATAATTTTGTTTATATATTCAATGAGGTTTGAGCAGTTGAATTTTTAAATATGATAAAAAAATGAAATCTTATAGTTTTATTTTCATTCGATTGAGTGGTAGATATTATATACTGAGCAGCAGAGACAATTGCAACACGTTCATCTGACCAAATATTTTGATTAAAAATGAACGCACGGACTTTTAAAAAAATGATCTAGGATTCAAAAGGCATCACTGCAGACAACAAATATTAAGAGAACAAATTTATTTAAAATTAGAGCTACCTTCGCATGGGATGTAAATTGAGAAAGAAATATCTTCATTTTGGGAGCAGAAAGGGAAATGAGAAGGGGAAGGGTTTTCATTCTGGATGGGAGAGGGCTGAGGCTTATGAAGGGGTTCTTTGTTTTTTCTTTTAAGAAATTGATTTCACACAATTTATTTTTTTTATTAAAAAAAAGAAAATCCCCACATTTAAATGTTGTAATCTTGAAGTATACTGACACGACTGAACCAAACTTTTTTGAAAGATTGTTTTTATCCAAATTATCATTATATAATCTTATATTCAAAACTAATATTCTTTCCATCGATCGCTTATATATTTATACCACTAAATACCTCCATTTTCATTAAAATCGAATGTATTTCTTCGTTTTCTTGATATTTTCAAATATATGCATTCTGCAAACTGAAGCTATTAATATATAACTTATTTTTTATCTCCTTCTTTCTTTTATTTTTTTATTCATAATATTGTGAGTATACTCAATTATGAAGAATTCTAATTGGTATTTTTTAGTTATAATTGTGAATATCATTGATGCTCTCATTGTTGTGTATATATGACTATATGAGTTCCATTTTGGGATTTTGTAAGGTGCAGAAAACGAAAAAAAATCAAATATGAGGTACCTTTCTTTTACCGGAGAGGCAAACATTGATAAAACTTTTATATTTAGTTTTAAATGTAATTCCTATTATTTAACATTGTTGTTGTTATTTTTTTCGTAGACACTCTATTTTTGCAACATTGACTTGTAATTAGTTAGATTTTCATTGATTATTGCATATTTAATTGTATGCAGTCTCTTGCTTATTGAGTAACTAAATATTGCATGATATACTTGTCTTAATCCCTTTTTGAACTAGTGTATATTACACATTCAAATGTTGCATTGGATATGATATTTAGTATTCTATCAAATATTCTACTCGCTTTTTTCAAGTGTACAAGCAATGTTTTAAAAGGGAATGAGCCTTAAGTTACCTCATATCACTAGGTGTATGTATTAATCAACCTTAGACCATGAAAGGGACAAAATCTGCAATGAAGTACAAGTACTAGCCAATATGGAAGTACAAATCCCGACTGAATGATGAGAAAGTAACCGATAACATCTGGACGCCGGAACAGTGGCGGCCCACTATTCCTTCATTTTTCAGCCAATTCTTCATCCGAATTTTGGGCTTTAAGGGGCATTTCAGACTTTTGACTCAAGAAAATTTTTGGAGGACTAACCCTAGGGTTGATGTAAGCCCTCCAATTCAATTTTTTTTTTATCAAATATTAGCCATTGGTTGAAGGTTTAAATACAACTCTTCATCATATTCAACCCTAATATTTTACTCACCCAAGTTTTTACTAAGGAAAGAGGCAATCATCTTCTCCCTTCTCTCTCTACATTCCCTCTCAAAAAACCCTGCACATCCTAGCTCTCTTCTATCAAATTGAAGGAGGAAACTAACTTCCTCCTCAAGACCCAACACAAACACAAATCACTAACACAAACATCCAAACTAGTATCTTTTTCTCAAGAGAAATTAAGACAAGGAGAGCATAAATTCAATCTCAAGAATGTCCTATAAGAAACGATGGACTAGGGATCCTTCATCCTCATCTACGAAGCTTTGGAGTAGGTATAATCTCTCACCAATCTCCTCCTATGTAGTTTTCTTTCTCTTGGTCTAGTCTCGTATCTTCTCTTTGTGTAAAGCATGCTATAGTTAGTTTCTCCTAGCCATGTAAGATGTAGATCTTAAAAGTATGTTGTTCCTTGGCTCTATAATGTGTATGAGATGATGTTCTTGGCAAGATCTTTATGTAAGCATGCTTGTAGCCACTCCTTGTAATTTCAAGATGGAATGACATGTATATATATGATTTCTTATGTTCATATAATAGCCCATATTCCCACATCGGTGAGATGTGGAAATTTCGTGTGCTTTATTTGTAGTCTCCTACTACCCACCTAGTATCAAATCATCCATGGACTTTTGGGTCGCCTGTGATGGGCCATTGACCCAAGATACGGCGCTAGGTGCGAGCCAGTTGGTGGGCTAGGTAGCGGACCGAGTTTTCGGGCTCGGGTCGTTACAAATGGTATCAGAGCGGACCCCCGGCCGGAAAGCTTTCGGGCTCGCCCGGGGGGACGGTCTTGGTATTGATTCGGCCTTGACGAGGACGTCAAGGATTTGAGTGGGGGAGTGTGTAATAGCCCATATTCCCACATCGGTGAGAAGTGGGAATTTCGTGTGCTTTATTTGTAGCCTCCTACTACCCACCTAGCATCAAATCATCCATGGACTTTTGGGTTGTCTGTGATGGGCCGTTGACCCAAGATACGGCGCTAGGTGCGGGCCAGTTGGTGGGCTAGGTAGTCTTGTTTTCTTCATTTCTTATATATTATCTTCTAAAATCTCCCTCTTTCTCTTTTCTTGAAAATGGTGATCATTTAAAGTTTATGAGGAGCAAGGATGCATATGTTTTGCTAAGCCTCTTTGTTTTCATATGAGGCATTTTGATCTCTTATTGAGATCCTGAAACTCATCTTTCCAAAACCTTCTTGATTCTAATTAAAGTGGTATCTTGAAGACATTTTCCTTTAAAGGCCTTTCAAACCATTATCCTCCATTTTGCTCACTAGTTGGATCTATTTCTATTTATTGATTTTCTTTCATTACAACTTCATCTCTTTCTTACTTTGATCTTTACTTCCACAAATAGAAAATTCTATAATGTTGTTCTTAAGCCTATCAAAGGCTTTAAGGGATGACATGTCATTAAGCACCCTTTTATCCTTCATCCATTCTATGTTGACGATATTTTTCCCTTTATTATGTCAAATGTATATTTTATCCTTGTCATGGGATGCATGCTATTTCTTGTGAAGATGAGTTTGTAATCTTTGCTTGTTTACACTAATAGTTAGTGTATATGTTAGGGACATAACTGTAATTTATATTAATGAGTTATTATTTGTTGTCTAGTCCTGTGTATCAACATTATATATACTCAATATAATCATGAGCCTGATTAAGGACTCTTCCACATTCTAGCATGGTATAGAGCTAGGTTTCAACTAAAAACCCTAAATTTCTTCTTCCTATTTTTCCCTGGTCGTTGCCCAACTCTAGGAGCTGCCTCTTGCTCTTTGCTTCCATTGCTGTAGCAATGCCATGCCTCCCTCATCCTCTCGTCATGGCCGGCAATGCTGCACTCAAGGAGATTTCTTTCTCTTTCACGAAATATCTATTACGTCTGGTGTTCACCGTGACCAACATCAATCAAAAGGTTCGGTTCACACTCGACAACGAAATAGTATCATCGGACTACCTTCTTTCATCTTACTACTGGTTCCTATCATGTTTTGGATCACCTTGATGCGCCCTAGCTGCCACTCCTACGGATGATCATGTTTGGACAGCTGTTCATCAAGTTGTTCTTTCCTGGATCTATTCTACTGTATTGGATGACTTGGCTCTTGCTATTGTGAAGCCGAAACAATCTACTAGGGAGGCACGGGTTAAATTAGAAAATCTCTATCGTGATAATGCTGGATCTTGTGCCGCCGAAATTGAGGTTCAGTTTGTATCTCTGCGTCTTGAACGTTGTGCCTCTCCGATGAATATTGCAATCGCTTAAAGACTCTGGTTGAGAAACTTGGTAATGTGGGATTTACGGTGTCTGATAACAGATTGGTTTTGCAACTCACAAATGGATTACCAAGTGCGTAAAACACTATCGCTACCATCATTCGACAACAAAATCCGATGCCTTTTTATTTATATGATGTCTCTATGCTTCGGTTGGAAGAACACCATATTAACGGCTCTGCATCGCTAGTGTCATTTGCCGTACTGGTTGCTTCTGCTCAGCCGCCTACCAAACCACCTACTACTCTGAATAGTGGTCGCGGCGGTGGTGGGGGCGTGGGAGGAACAACCGTCGCAATGGCAGTGGTGGTAATCGACAGTCCATCCAGCAGCTAACAGCAGTCCAAGGATCGTGGGTTTGGTGTCCAGAACCTGGTAGTGCAGCACAGCCATGGGGCCCTTCGCCACCATCCTGCCCGTACCCAACTCAAACAAGCCGTTCCCCATGTGTGTTGGGTCCGGCTCCCACCTCTCCGCATCAGCAGGTCTATGTTGCTACTTCATCGGATTATCAATCTACACATATTTAGCATATTTTTAATGCTATGACTCTGAACACTCCGTATCAGCAGTGGTACATGGACTCCGGGGCTACCTCTCACCTTACCTCACATTCAGGTATGCTCTCATCTCTCTCTTCATCTGGCACTATTTCAAGTATGCTTGTTGAAATGGTACGAGTATTTCAGTGCGTGGTTCTGGAGAGCAGACTATTGGTTCTTCAACCCGACCCCTTTACTTAAACAAAGTCATCCTCACCCTAAATATTATCAAAAACCTTGTCTCGGCCCGTCAGTTTACTATTGATAATAAAGTGTCTGTTGAATTTGACCCTTATGGTTTTTTTTTGAAGGATCTTCTGTTCGAGATGTTGTTATTGAGGAGAATTAGTTCGGGAGACCTGTATCAAATCCAACCGAATTAGTCCAAGTCTACCTGTCAATCTCTTGCAGTTCTTCCTTCACCGGTGTGGCACAACCGTCTTGGTCATCCCGGGAGTCATGTCTTAGAGTATCTTTGGTGTTATAAATTTATAAGTTGTAATAAGGATCTCCGATCCAACTTATGTCATGCTTGTCAAGTTAGTAAACATATTCGATTGTCATTTTATGTGTCGTCTTCAAATACTGTAACTGCTTTTGACATTATTCATAGTGATTTATGAATTTCTCCTATTCTGAGCAAATCTCACTACAAATACGTACTAACTATTGTTGCTCGATGATTTCTCTCATTTCTTATGGGTTTACCCCCTCAAGAATAAATTTGATGTATTTATCAAGTTCAAGAAATTTAGGAGATATGTTCAAACTCAATTTAATAGGACCATATTAAATCGTTTCAATGTGATCTGGGGGTGAATTTGACAATGACTCTTTTCATGAATATGCGAATCAACATGGTATTGTTTTTCGTTTTGCTTGTCCACAAACTTCCCCTCAAAATGGCAAAGAAGAGCAGATGATCCATCGCATAAATGATATGATCCGCACTCTCCTTTCTCATGCCTCACTTCCATCTAGCTTTTGGGTTGAGTCCCTTTCTATGGCAGTCTACTTGCACAATATCCTTCCCACTAAAGTCCTTCAAAACAATAATCTCACTACTGTACTCCATCATCGCACTCCTAGTTATGATCATATACGTACTTTTGGGTGTCTTTGCTATCCAAACCTCTCTGCCACTGCCCCTCATAAGCCAGCCCCCTAGGTCTACCCGATGTGTGTTCCTCGATTTTCCTCTGAATTATCGTGGTTATAGATGCTTGGACCTCTCCTCTTGTCGTGTCCATATCTCTCGTCATGTCGCTTTTGATGAGTCTGGTTTTCGTTTGCTAGTGTTGAGCCTCTCTCCCTCCTGTATATTGGTCTCCTGATCCTGACTCGAGTCTGTCACCCTCACTCATGCTTTAACATTTTCACAATCCTTATCCAGCCACCCGTACCCGTGCTATTGCGCCACTAATTCAGTATACTCGACGTGTTCGCCCATAAATAGCCCCTCTCTAGGAGGGCACACAATATGTCGATCTCTCTCCCTCAGTCGAGCCCTCTCCCTCTGCCGAGCCTACCTCCTCTGTTGAAACAGCTCCTACCCATTCCTCTGCTGAGCCCTCATCCCTATTACCTCAGACACACTCACCACAAATGACCACCCGCTCCAAACACGACATCACTAAACCAATAATTAATCACCTCACTTTACATGCTCAAAAGCCTAACCATATCTCTCCCTTGCCTAAGTCCCATACATCTATTCTTTCGAACCCCTATTGAAAAGTGGCTATGGATGATGAGTATGATGTGAAGAATCATACCTGAGATTTGGCGCCTCGCCCTACTAGAGCTAATATTATACGGTCATTGTGGCTCTTCCGACATAAGTTTTGAGCTGACGGAGCGCTCCAACGGTATAAGTCACGATTGGTAGCTAAGTCTCAACTGGTGGGCATGGATTGCCAGGAAACATTTAGTTTGGTTGTCAAGCCAGCCTCCATACGAACAGTGTTAACTCTTGTTGTCTCTCGCTCTTGGCCCATTCGTCAGCTTGATGTCAAGAATGTGTTTCTTCATGGGGATCCGAAGGAAACAGTTTACATGCATCAGTTGCCTGGTTATCGGGATCATAGTCAAGCTTATTATGTTTGTCTACTACGGAAGTCTTTATATGGCCTAAAGCAGGCACCTCGAGCTTGGTTCCAACGATTTGCGACTTTCCTTACAGCAATGGTTGGTGTCTCTGGCCGTACTTGTGATGAGTCCTTGTTCGTGTATTCCTGAGGTTCCGATGTTGTTTATCTACTTCTGTATGTGGATGATATTATTATTACCAGGTTGTCTCCTGATCTCCTGCAGCAGATTATTTCACAACTATCTTCTGAGTTTGCTATGTCTGATCTTGGCCCTCTTCATCACTCTCTGGTATAGCAGTTACACGAGCAGTTACACGCGATTCCCCTGATCTATTTTTGTCACAGCATCGGTATGCTCTTGAGATTCTCGAGTGTGCCTCTATGTCTGCTTGTAAGTCTCCTTCTACACCGATTGAGATGGGTGCCAAGCTGTCTGCGGGTTCTGGCCCACCGGTATCTGATCCTACTTTGTATCAAAAGTTGGCAGGGGGTCTTTAGTATCTTACTTTTACTCGCCCTGAATCGTCCTTCGCCGTTCAGCAGGCATGTATGTTTATGCATGACCCAGGTGAGCCTCACTTTCATATGTTAAAACGGATTTTACGTTATGTTCGTGGCACGATTGATTACGGGTTTCGTATTTCTCCTCCCGTTATCACCGGGCTCACTGCATAAACTGATGTCAATTCGGCTGGTTGTCCAGATACACGTCGGTCCACATCTGATTATTGTGTTTTCTTGAGTGATAACTTGCTTAGTTGGTCATTTAAGCGTCAGGCCACGGTATCCCATTCTAGCGTCGAGGCCGAATATTGTGGTGTAGCTAATGCTGTTGCTGAAATTAGGGCTGAGAAAAAAAATGCAAAATCGAACCAATCGAATCAAACCAACGAAACCGATAAAAAAAAAACCAATATATTGGTTTGATTTCGGTTTCTACTACTATCATAACCGAGAATATTAGTTTGGTTGCCTCGTAATATTACACTTTTCAAACCAAACCGAACCGAGATAATACTATTAATATTTATTTATTTATTTTTACTTAATTAATTACTTATATACACTTATATTATCAATGCATTTATATTTTATAATATTGAGTATTGTATTTA
>JAOTQG010110039.1:0-12058 GCA_025631175.1 Iris virginica
CAGCTAATAGGGACCACGTTGTAGCGACTAACAAATAGCTACTGAGTCAGTCGCTATTATCTCTGTCAGTCGCTAAAGGGGAGAATAGCGACTGACTTGTCAGTGGCTATCCACCCTTTCTGTAGTAGTGAGTCCGGCTCAGAGTGGGCCGATCCGGCCCACATATGTTGTTTTTCTCCCAGCTTCTTCCCTATTTCGATATTGAAGCATTTAGGGGTATTTTTGACCTTTTGGAAGGCCTGAAACCCTGGATTGGGGACCAAGGAAAAATCTCAACCCTCCACAAAGTAGAGAGGAAATGTTAGCCCTTGAAGACCCCTATAAATATAGGCACCCTACTACAAGTAAAGGATTCCCATTTCTTGGTTCTACTCTTTGGTTCCACCCTTGTTTCACTCTCTTGCTCTACTCCTTAGCTTCCAACCAGCCCAAGTGCTATCATTCTCACCACACTTAGAAAATCCCAGCCCTCTCTTAGTCACTATAATCACTCATTAACCAAACACAAACCTAATTACATCACAAAAAAGTCTCTCTTTCCATAAGAGGAGCCTAAGTAGGCGAGGAGAGCACACAATCCTCCTAACCTTGAAGAATGGAGTAGATCCTATGATCAATTGGAGTTGTAGCCTAAAATAGGTATACTACTAAACTCCTCCAATGTAATTCTTATTTATGATCATTCCTCTCTCTCTTTTTTATGTAAAGTTTCTTGCAGGAATTCAATCTATATGTAAACTTTAAGTTTGATGATTTATGTTGAGAGGGTCATGTTAGATTTGATTATAGATTGAAACTTTTTTAGTGTAAACATGTACCTTGCTATGAATAAATGGTGAATGCTACTTCTTTCTTGATCTATCTTGTTTCTTTGGCCTTTTGAAACCATAAAGGTCCAATCTTTCATTTTAATTGTCTCCTCTTGGGCAGCAATTCTTTCTCTACTTAGAGTAATCATTAGCAATCACACTAGGATAATGTTGGGAATGATAGCAAGGAGACTCTACTTGCATGGACATTCTCTCATGAGAATGTGCCTTCCATGCTTGTAGTAGTTGGTGCTAGGCCTAGCTACTAAGGGTGATCATGATCGAGATCATAAGTCACCTTGACTATCTTTCTATAGTTTAAAGTTCTCTTCTTCTTAGATTAAAGTATCGTTTTTGGGATGACACCAAGGATGAAAGCTCATGACCATGTTTGGCATGAAGATCCTCTCTTGAGAATCTCTACCTCATGCAAACTATGCTCCATACTAGATTTGGTTGACTAAACCTCCAAGTAGACTATAACCCATTGTAATTGTTAACCCTCTAGTGTAGATTTACTTATCTCATATTCATCTTGGGATGATGCTTGAAATGAGAGCAAAGGGATCATAGTTCAAGAGAGGATCTCTTCCTTGAGAGGTCCATTCTTTGATGAACATGGTCCAAAGCTCGATCTTGCTACCAAGACGTCTAGATTCCTAAAGTGTATGCTTCCTTTATTATTGTTGTCTTAGCCCCTCCTATTGCACAATAAACATGTTTGGCCCTAGCTAGATCACTTGACCAAATTGACCAACTTGATCAACCATTAGGATACGAGCATATATGGTAGACACAGTTAGAGATCGTTTAGGGCGATTTGGGTGCCTAACCCCTTTTCGAATCGTAACTTAGCCCCCGGACCCAATCTCTTTCAAAAGGCTTGTTCTTTCGAAGCCTAAAACAGAAACGAAGGTGGCGACTCTTAATTAATCCGATAATTGAGTGGTCACTATAGAGGACCGTACACAAGAAAATGCACCCGATGACCATCATCATCTCGAAAAGAGCGCGATTAAGACACCAAGATTTTTCTTAATCGACGCGAGGGTAGCGTTGAGAAAACGGGGGTTCTCACAATGTCGCATTTCAAGAGTTATATTTTCGTACGATCATTCCACTTGAACATAAGACCCCTTTTTAAAAGCAATAAATATGATAGAATATGTTGCAGAAACTATTCAAGAACACATTTTTGTTCGAATTTTCACACTTTTGCTCCAACATTCCGCTACCACGGGGAATACAACCTTACGATGTTGTAAAGGCACTTGTAGAACAAAATTCAGAAAATTAGAACTTCAGTCACTTTTTTTTTTATAGTTTAAAAACTCATGGTGCCAACAGTGAATTTTACGCCCAACAAACAATGGCGATGGAACACGAATGGCGCATGTTATCAAGGAAAATGAAGAAATGATCGAGTTCATCGCCAAGGAAGGAATGGCGACACAAATAGCAGTCACAAAACTAGACCAGGAAATCAAATCGTTGAACGTTTTGACGGATTTTTTGGTGAGTTTCAATCGATTAGCGGCAGAAATCAAGGAGAAAAACTATGTGAGTCATAGTGATAACAGTGAGGATACAAGTAATGACAATCGAAATCTTAATCGCGGTGTTGGAGGTTTAGGCGAGGTAACTGCTGCAAATCACATCAAAATTGTGTTTCCGAGGTTTGACGATGTAACTCCGACTCCTCGTTGTTGGATTCACAAATGCCAAAAGTATTTTTAATTCAAAACGATGGATGATTTGAAGAATGTTTTCCTATCTTCAATACATTCACACGATATTGCAGAAGCGTGGTACCAGAATTATCAAGAGATGAATGGAGTTATCACATAGGAACAGGCATATCTGGATATAGATAAGAAGGGAGGTTCTTTCAATTTTAATTAGTTATAGAATTTGAGAAGTATCAATAATTCATGACAAATCCTTGACAATGAAAATGAAAGAAAAATTGAGAAATATTGTGATGTTGAAAAGTTGAACTCAATTTTATTTGTGTCAGTTGTTTTGGACCTCGTAATAAGGTGGAATATTTGGAGCTTTGGTACGATAATTATTAGAGTATGATCCCTCGCTCACTATTGAGAGTAGAAAGAAGAAAGTTGAGATTTTTATGGGGAAGGAATATGAGGAGCTTTATATCACGCCTTTATGAATGTTACAAATCGAAGTTTATGCTATTTGTGAATGCTGAAAGCTTTAATGTGAAAAGTGATTTGACAAGAAATGAGGGTGGCTTAGTAGAAATTAGGGTGAAACTGAAGAGGAAGAATACTTCGGAAGCGGAGAATGATTTGGAAAGGTGGGATAGAGGATGATTGCAATAATGGCACATAATAGCTTTTCCTTCTTATCACATCGGTTGCATCGTAGTGCGGCTTTAATTCCGCGGATCGAATACTTGATCCCATTTCGGAGTTCATTGACACCTAATCTAGTAGAGTGTTTAGTGTGTGCCCAAAATTAATTGAGAAGCTTTTTCTTACATGTTGAGGATGAAGAAAATGATGCAACTCTCTGAAAAATTGAAAAAGGTACATGTTCTAATTATTTACTTAATTTTTGTTTATGATTACTAGTATTTATAGTGAAGGTCATAACATTTTTTCACATTTGTTCATTGCAGATATTAAAGAGCTCCAATTGATTGTTTGAGTGGTGACTTGTTCAAAATATGAATAGAACAAGTACTTGGACTAATATTGGTGGAGTTTTTTTTTTTTTTTTTGAGAATTTCTAATTATTTACTTAATTTCATTACTTGTAGTCTTGTTGTAATGGAGTTTTATTGAAGATTTAGTTAATTCCATTACTAGGTTTTAGATTCTATGAAGACTTTTAGCTACTGTTTTAGAATTTTGGAGTCTTTTAGTTACTATTTTATTGATGGCTTTTAGCTATTGTTTATAACTTCATGTTATTTGGATGTGGACAGCCCTTTATTTTCATAATCTCGGGATTATGGTACTTTTTGTTCCGAAAATAGTATTCACTTCAAAGTTTATTGTGCATTTTAATTTACATTATTTTGTATTTTCTTTCTGTTTTTTTTTTTTAAGAATTTAAATTGAAAGATGATCTCGATTTGAAAGAACTTAATTTGATGAAGAATGTACAAAGGTGAAACATTCCAAAGAAGTAGCATAGACTACATAATACCACGTCATATTGAATAAAGATGACTTGTTTAAAATTTTACTGTCCGAATTTGGAATTTTTCGAAAATTCTATAATTTCCGAATGATGAATTTTCCGATAATTCCAAAATTCTGAACTACGAAAAATTTCGAAAAAAATTCATTGAATGCTACAAAAAAAAATCTTCAAATTTAAAGTCCTTCCTTTATTTTTAATATTTTTATTAAATTATAATCAACGTTTTCCCAAATGAAGCACTTTGTTGGTTGTCAAGTTTTACCCCAAATCAATATTTTCTCACTGAATCATTTCCATCATCCATCCAATACATCTATATAAAGCGATTCCCAGCCCATGAAAACACCAAAGGAAACAAAGAACAATGGGCAAGGTCACACTCATTGGGGTGATTTTGATCATCATCTCTATAACTTTAGCAACATCTGCTTCACCTAGAATTGGTAAACAATATTTCTTCCATGCACGTATCTCGTATTTTAAAAAGAATTCAGAATTGCTTGTGATATGTTTCAACGTCTGTTCTAATTTTGTCGCCCGTCTTGACAGGTGATGGAAGCAAGGTGACGCATTGTAGCGGTTGGATTTGCGAAACAGGGTTTCCATCAGGATTCGATTGCGAGAGGCGCTGCAGAAGTCGTGGTTGGACTCTAGGTTACTGTGCGGCTCCAGTCGACAATCCACTTGGTCTTGGTCATTGTTGTTGTGCTTCATAGTTAAACTAGTAATTAAATAACAAGGAATGTTATGAATAACCAGAATTAATCAGCCTTAAGTTTCTAATGCACACTCTTATTAATTTTGAATATTATCATGTCTTGATTGCCTGAATGTAACAAGAGAGGAGGAGTATTCACCAGTAGAATGCTATTTTATTGAACAGGTACTATACCATATATTATCATATTTGGGACTTTGTCGGTAATCGTCCAAGAGACGCGGAGTTATTCAATAGATGTCATGCGTCGTTGTGCAATACCATAGAGAGAACATTCGGTGTTCGTAATAAAAGGTTTAAGATCCTCAATGGCAAGCGACACTAGACAGAAGAAACAAGCTGAACTAATCATTGCTTGTTGTGCCTTCCACAATTAGAGTAACGAAAATGTTGTACGTTTGCACCGTAGCGGGGTCGTTGGATTAAAAAGAATGATCCTTTGGATCTAATTTTTGCAGAATATAGTGAGGAGATGGTGGTAGCCGAAGGAGGTCTGCACGTAGATGAACCACGTATTGAATTTGACTTGTCACAGGCAAAAACATACATGCAATGGGAGTTTTCCGCGACCAACTAACTGCACAAATGTGGAACTCCCAACTCGAGAATGCTCCCATATTTGTATTTGTTGCGGGAGATAGTCCAAAGAGTTAGAATAAATTTAGTGTTTGGTGATGAAGATGGCACGAGGGATAGAAAATTTTATATTTTTGAGTTGGAGATGCTCAAAATCACCATAACTTTAAGTAATGATTCTCCCTAAAACTTTGGCAACCAACGGTCATGTTTATGTACGCTTTTGATTAATAGTTGTTAAGGACGTTGAGGGAGGATCCTCTATTCCACTATGTGTCTCATTCTGTGTACCACTACTCACATTGTGGTGGACCCAATAATAATAGGACCCACCACTATGTACGTAGTGTTGTGAGAGATGAGATTAGGGCGAAATTTAAGAAAATGAATACTTCGAAAGCTGATTTGGAGAGCTACTTGACTGATGTATGGGATAGAGGATAATTGTGATAAATTTAATATTTTGGGATTGTGGCATATAAGCAAAATTGGCAACTTATATGTCTTTGTAATAATGGCACGAAATATCTTTTTCATTCCTATCACATCGGTTGTTTTAGTGTGCATTTTTAGTTTTGCGGGTTAAGTACTTTATTCATTTCGGAATTTCTTAACACCTAAATTAATAGAGTGTTTAATGTGTACCAAAGATTAGTTGAGAAGTTTTTTGTTATATGTTCGAGATGAAGAAAATGATGCTAACTCTTTTGGAAATGAAAAGGGTATGTTCTAATTATTTACTTATTTTAATTTGTTTATGATTACTATTATTTCTAACGAAATAGTTTTTATTTATTTATTTATTCATTGTAGTTATTGAAGAGCTCCAAAAATTGATTGCTTGAGTGCTGATTTGTTCAAAACATGAATAGAATAAATACTTGGGCTACTATTGGTGGAGTTTTGTTGAGAATTTCTAATTATTTACTTAATTTTATTCTTTGTAATCTTGTTGTAATGGAGTTTTATTGAAGATTTACTTAATTCCATTACTAGGTTTTAGATTTTATGAAGACTTTTAGCTATTATTTTAGAATTTTGGAGCCTTTTAGCTACTATTTTGTTGAAAGCTTTTAGCTAATACTTATAAGTTAATGTTATGTGAATGTGGACAGCACTTTATTTTTATAATCTCGAAATTTGTTCCAGTAGTAATTAATATTCATTTTAAAGTTTGTTGTGCACTTTGATTTATATCTTCTTCTTTTTTTATTTTTTTGTGTGAAAATAATTAGAATAATTAATTTCTATTCGAAGTCTTTAAACCCTAAAGTTCCTAAAATTAGCGGGATTCGAAATTCAGATTTTAGAGATTTAGGGAGCTGTCTTAGAGCTCTAGAGGGAAAAATGCATGTTTCATCTTCGTTCGCTTTGTAACTCTTTGATTACTCTATGTCAATGATTTATTTTAAATTTTATTTCATTATTAGTATGAACTAATTTCATTCTTTCCGGAGGGAAGATGAAACATATGTTGGATATCATATTTCGATGATTAATTGAAGTTGCAAGTATTTACCTCTTTTGTACTTAATGCTTTCATTAGCATGATCATCTAGTGGATAGATTTAGAAAACAGAAATTTCACATCGAAAGAAAAAAAAATCGGTTTAAGAACTAAAAAGTCGACAAGTTTTAGGGATTACGATGTCGACAAATCATTAAACTTAAGATGGTCACTGTGAGAATTTGACCTTAATAAACTTATTATATTGATTATGGATGCTTCAGTCTAGATTAATATAGTAGGTATCGATTATTTGCCTATGAGAGTGGGAATAGGCTAGGATCGTGTTCTTGATAATATATATATATATATATATATTGGTGTATTTACTTATGACATTGATTAATTGTTGGCTTAATTGACAACTACTCAAAATTGGAACTTTAAGATTTTCAATCATTTGCACTCTCTCTCACAGTGAAACAGTGTTTTTAATGCATTTTAGTAGTTAGTAATTAATCAACTCATGTTTATATTGGTTTAAATAAAATAAATATTGTTTTAATTATGCATAATCGTTCTAATAAAATAAGTATCATTAGAATTAAATATATTTTTTTTGGGAGGCGATACTCTATTTTTTTCCTTATATTATAAAACACGATACAGTGCACTTGCAATTTTTGTACGTATAATCTGCATGTATCATATAATCATATACATATCATACCTTCAGCTATACAATTAATTACGTTTTACAAGTTAAGTACTTTTTTCGTTTTGATTTAATAGTTTATGATAGTAACATATTGTGTAAAAAAAATATCGCTTTTAAAACAATTAAAACGAAAAGAAAGAAAGTATAAACTAAACTAGTAAGACGAGTGAAAGTCATAGTATAAAGTAATGACCATGGTAGTTGTAAGGTTGATTAACCAGTCTTTAATTATGAATTAGCCCATAGCTATTCGTTTTTCGCATTCTTCCCCTCGTGTAACTGGGGACTTTTTCATTATTAATAAAATTTTCGGGTGCCGTCCTGATTCTCCAAAAGAGGAAAAAAAAAATGTAACTGGGCTTTCCCAACAAAATCTTCCTTTTTTATCCCCTTCCAAAACATTCTGTCATAGTCTTCAACAAATATCTATTAAGGGCCTTTTCTGTAAATTTGCATTTCATTTGGCATATCCAAATAAGGGCCTTTAATCCTTATGTAGCAAAAACATTAGATATGTATTATATTTCAGCACATATATTTGGAATTCCTAAGAAAAGAATAGGCACTCTTGAGAAAAGAACACATTAAAATGCTGTAAAGTAGAGCCCCATATACCAGCCTAGTTACACTAATTTGCACAATTCCAGATAGAAAACACATTAGATTGTTGTAATGTACAAACCTTTGATATAAAAGGACTCTTGTACATAATTATACAAGAGAATCATAGAGCTCTAGTGTACAATGAGATGCATCAGTAAAAAATACATTCCATTCCACTAACTTATCAGAAGCAACCTAATGCCATTCCATTAATTTGTCAGAAAATACAACTTAATCGCCTCAGACATTCCGCTATTGTATCAAAAGGTACAAGTGAACTCAGCCTTGGCACCAACAAGTAGTTGGCTGCGCGCGCCCTACCTTAAGAGACCTTATAGTTACAGAAGATCCGTAAAATCCTGAACAAGCTATCAAGAATCTTGCAGGAACCAAACTGCAGCTTCTACATTAGAAATCAGCCACACAAAAATGCCAGCTTTACAACGTAGCCATTTTGATCACGCTATGTTAAAGCAACATTCTCCCTCTAACCAAACCTCTTCCACTCACTGCAATTTGATTCGGTCAAGATTCTCAGAGACGGTTCTCATCCTAGGTCGAAGCTCAGGGTCCAGTTCTGTGCAACTGAGTGCAATATGAAATGCTGCAACTACTTGTTTCTTAGCTTGAACCTCATGCAGAAGTGCAGGGTCTATAATCTCAGACAATGGCTGTTCGTCTCGGAAAACCTTCCTCACAAGGCCCTCAATACCCTTAACATCATTATCAGCCCCACTATCAGGGGACCTACCTGTTAAAATCTCCAAGAGAATGATTCCAAAAGAGTACACATCGCACTTTGAGGTGAACCTGTTGCCTGAAACGCGAGCTTCTGGTGCCACATAGACAATAGATGAGGAGGCTGAATTTTTCGAGCTTATTACAATTTGGCTCAAGTTCAGCTTTTTGGATGCTGCGTTGATGGACTTGGAGGAGCCAGCAGATACTAAACGGCTAAGTCCAAACCCAGAGATACGAGGCTGCAAGTCATCGTCTAGAAGTATTTTTGATGATTTTATGTTCCCATGAACATATTTCCGAGGACTACACTCGTGGATATGTGTTAGTCCCCTTGCAATGCCTTGTGCAATCTTCAACCTTGTTGCCCATGACAAGGGTGGCAATGAATTGGCAGGTCCACCTGAATTTTCATGCACCAATATAAAGAAAAGATTGATTAGTAATATGAGTGATATATGACTAATGCTATAGCCAGCAAAGAAGTTCACCAAAAGCCTTGTAGGCTTAATGTGATTTGACTAGAACTTTAGCGGTCCCTATTGCTAAAAATATTTGCACCAATCAAAATCTGCCAACAAGGCTCTCGGTATCTTTTTGGTAAACATTTAGGTCAAAACAACAAAGATGCACCAGGAAAATCAAGAGAGCAAATTCCAGTTGGCATGTGCCTTTATTTTCCAAGGGGTATAAAATTAACCTTCTTTTGTCAGTGGTTCAACGTTACATCTCATTCGAAATGACCATTCTCCTTAGAACATATCTGAGCAATTTATTATTTGCATACAGCTGGGCCATTTTTCATTAAATTATATACGTGTGAACTAGATAATATGAGAAACAGAATAAAAACAGGACAATGAAGTAGGGCTCCGCCCACCCTCGAGGTTCTGCCAAATCACAGTGGCCCCCGGTTTGGCCAATATGCCGCCCCCGCCCTTCAATCCATTAATCTCTTATTTTAATTAAGAAAATCAATTAGAAAGACATTTATACCCCCTCAAAGCAAATGAATTTGACACAACAAATTCCAGTAATGTCTTTAAATTAGCTCCACAACAACAAGTAGGCCACCGAAAATTTTTGATACATAAACGAAAGTTATTAGTTAGTACCTAAACACTGAAATCAATTCAAGTTTTTATCAAGTGTAAATTCAAGCTGTAACAAACTTTTAAAATTCAGATTTTGCATTTTCGTAAAACAGAGCACGTTTTGAGTATGACTTGGGGAAGGGAAGAGTTCCCGATCTCCCCTATATAAGTATGTAGTTGATACTCACATTTTTCAATCACTCAAAACTCGTCATCATCATCCCTCAGTTTTTCCGATCCCAATAATTTCACTCCACAATCTGCCCGTTGTTTCAGGTCCCAACAATCCGATTCATCTCCTACTCCACCCGATAGACGCATCAGATGTTTTCTAAGGACAAGCTTAGCGTTGAGGCTGCCGAACGCGTCGAAAGGGTCTCCAGATCCGGTTATAACTTGTGCAGATCTTTTAAGAACAAAATTGAAGAGGATTTTTGCAGGCCTTCCCCTCCCCTTCCCTCCCTCCATCCCAATCCTCTTGTTATGCATGCAATTTCTCCAAGTCCAACTATGAGTCAAGAAGGGTGATGAGCATATCAACTATCTTAAGAGCATTATCAAGTATTGGAAGACATAATGCTCTTTATCAATATCTCATAGTTGGACTTGGAGAAATTGCCTTTATAATATGGAGATTGGGATGGAAGAGGGGAGGAGAGCGTATCAATTACCATGGGCTTAGGACCCCATCCAACCCCGAGATGCAAAAATCCTCTTCAATTCGTCCTTATAAGATCTGCCCAAGTTATAACCCGATCCGGAGACGCTAGCAATATCATTGAGGTAGCCCTCGGTCTTCCTCAACCTTTCGACGCGTTCGGCAACCTCAACGCTCAACTTGTCCATGTTCATTACACCTTGAGTACGGGATGAATCGGGTTGTTGGGACATGAAACAGCAGATTGGGAGTGAAATTGGCGCCTGGGCTTGGGATAGGAAAACATAGGTAAGAAGACGAGGGGTTTTTAGTAGACACAGTCATTAACTGAGTGATTGAAAAATGTGAGTCTCAACTACATACTTATATAGAGGAGATCGAAGAGCGGGAACTCTTCCCCCAAGTCATTCGTAAAACGTGCTCTGTTTTACGAAAATGCAAAATTAAAATTTTAAAAGTTTGTTACGGCTTGAATTTGCATTTGGTAAAAACCTTAATTGAATTCAGTTTTTAGGTACTAACTAATAACTTTCGTTTATGTATCAAAAAAAATTGGTGCACTACGTGTTGTGTAGCTAATTTAAAGCCATGACTGGAATTTGTTGTGCCAAATTCATTTTCTTTAAAATCCATTATGGTCGAGGTACCAACATCAGAGGGGAAATTTTGGTTTGTTGGATGGCCTGCAATTATGTAATGATCTGGGTTTACCTGTCATGGTTGAATCAGATTGCCAGGTAGCTATAAAAGTTCTTAAAGGTGAGCAATCAAGTCCATGGATGTATGAATATGAGTCAGGAAATGCAGAAGACTTATAGAGGATCATGTTTTAAACTTTTAATTCACAATTGCAGAGAAAGGAATAATGTTGCAGACAGTTTGGCTCCATTTGCTTATACTCACAAAGACAAAGTTCAGTTCTATACTGAACAGGAAATCCCTAGAAGCACCTCTATTTTTCTGAATTATGACAAGGAATTTATAGATTTAGAAAATAATTTAGCTAGTTGCTTTTTATTTCCAAGAGGTAAGGCCTCAAGATCCCTCAGTTTGTTGAGTAAATAGTCCCCCTCCTTTTAACTAGAGGTAAGGCCTCAAGATTCATCGCTATGTTGATTGGTATCTTGTTTCTTCCCTTCCTTTTTCTCTATATTTTTGGTTTATTAATAAAATTTTGCAGGGAACCGTCCCTATTTTCTTCAAAAAAAAAATGTATTCACAGCTTTCATAAGTTCGTTCAGTCTATATTACTAAAGTTAAGACGGTCCAATCCGTTTTGGAAATAATCACGGAATATTTATAATGTCTTACAGCTTCATCATTTTTTTTTATTTTTTTTTTCGTACTAGTTTAATTCTATGTTCTAAAGACAAAATGTATGTTGATATACATTTTGGAGCTCTGTTGCAGGGATGCCTGAAAGCCACTAGAAACTTATTCCGCTGAGTAAGAAAACTAGGGAACAGAGATGAATTTCTCTTACTAGCATAAGAATTAAGAACTGGAGGCCTTAGGCCTGACGGCCC